>MU757468.1:118838-171448 GCA_026770625.1 Nicotiana glauca | reverse complement strand
AAACCTTACTTGCTTTCTTCTACTCCTTTAAAGTCACAATTAAGCATGGCCGGGAACCACACTAGTGGATCTTGAGGGATGCCTAACACCTTCCCCTCGAGATAATCTCAAGCCCTTACCCAAACTCTGGTTTTCTTTCAAATCTTCTTCTTTTTCTTTGAAGTGTCGTAATGCACTATAATCATTAGGTGGTGACTCTTCAAATTCCATAACCCAATTCCTCAAAAGGGAATAAGATTTGTTTTGTCCATAATGTCGTAAACCCGATTTCTTTCTTTTATAAGGGGGGAAAAAGGGGGGCGTCGACAGCTCTGTCTCTCAATTGTCAGCAGGTGAAATATGAGCATCAGAGACCTAGTGGTTTGCTTCAGCAGATGGTTATTTCTGAGTAGAAGTGGGAGAGGATCACTATGGACTTTGTTATTGGACTTCTATGGACTTTGAAGAAGTTCGATGCTATTTGGGTGATTGTGGATTGCCTGACCAAGTCCGTGTACTTCATTCCTGTGTGTACTACCTATTCTTCAGAGCGGTTGGCAAGGATCTATATCCGAGAGATTGTTCGCTTGCATGGTGTCCCAGTTTCCATTATTTCAGATAGAGATACTCATTTTACTTTGTAGTTTTGAGAGCCGTGCAGAGAGAGTTGGGTACTTAGGTGGAGTTGAGCACAGCTTTTCATCCTCAAACGGACGGGCAATCCGAGCGCACTATTCAGATATTAGAGGACATGTTGCGTGCTTGTGTCATTGATTTCGGAGGGTCATGGGATGAGTTTCTACCGCTTGCAGAGGTTGCTTATAACAACAACTACCAGTCAAGTATTCAGATGGCTCCATATGAGGCTTTGTATGGGAAGCGCTGTAGATCTCTAGTTGGTTGGTTCGAGCCCAGTAAGGCTATGCTATTAGGGACTGATTTGGTGCAAGATGCGTTGGAGAAGGTGAAGGTGATTCAGGAGAGGCTTCATATAGCGCAGTCGAGGCAAAAGAGTTATGCTGATAGGAAGGGTCGAGATGTGTCCTACATAGTTGGCGAAATGGTTCTATTGAAGGTTTCACCCATGAGGGGGGTTATGAGATTTGGGAAGAAAGGGAAATTGAGTCATCGGTTCATTAGGCCTTTTGAGGTGATTCGAAGGATTGGGGAGGTGGGTTATAAGCTTGCTTTTATACCTAGCTTGTCGAGTGTGCATCCGGTATTTCATGTTTCTACGCTCCGAAAGTATATTGGGGATCTGTCTCATGTTTTGGATTTTAGCACGGTTCAGTTAGATGATGATCTGACCTATGATGGGGAGCCAGTATCTATTTTGGGTCGCCAGGTTCGGAAGTTGAGGTCAAAGGATATAGCTTCAGTGAAAGTGTAGTGGAGAGGTCGGCCCATAGAGGAGGCTACCTGGGAGACCGAGCGGGAGATGCGGAGCAAATATCCTCACCTATTTGAGGCTTCAGGTATGTTTCTTGACTCGTTCGAGGATGAACGTTTGTTTAAGTTAGGGAGGATGTGACGACCCAGCCAGTCGTCTCATGAGCTACCGCTCTATTTCCCCCATTTCTGCTTCTTTATGCGTCTTTATCCGTGTTTTATGGTATCGGGTTGGTCGGATCGAGTTCGGATCGATTTTGGTAAGTTTTGAGACACTTAGTCTCTTTTAAGGAAGTTTGAGTTGAAAACGTCAATCGGATGTTGACTTATGTGTTATAGGGCTCAGATGTGAGTTCTGATGGTTCGGTTAGCTTCGGGAGTTGATTTATGACTTAGGAGTGTGATCGAAATGGGTTTTGGAGGTTCGGAGTAGATTAAGGCTTGAATTGGCGAAGTTGATATTTTGGCGATTTTCGGTTAATAGGTGAGATTTTGATATAAGGGTTGGAATTGAATTCTGAGAGTTTCAGTAGCTTTTTGTGTCATTTGGGATATGTGTGCAAACTTTCAGGTCATTCGGACGTGGTTTGATTAGGTTTTTGATAAAAAACATATTTCGGAAGATTTTAGAAACTTAGGCTTCAATCTGATGTGATTTGGTAGATTTGATATTGTTTGAGGTGTTTCGATGATTGGAGCAAGTTTGAATAAGGTATTGGGTTATGTTTGTGCTTTTGGTTGAGGTCACGGGGGCCTCGGGATGATTTCGGGTGGTTAACGGAGAGGTTGAGATGTGTTGTAACTGCTGAAGTTTTTGCTGCTTCTGGTGTTTTCGCACCTGCAGTTTGGTGACCGCATGTACGGTGCCGCAAGTGCCGAAAAGGAGCCGCAGAAGCGGATTCGAGAGGAATTGTCAGTAACCGCAGATGTGGTAGAGGGACCGTACCTGCGGAGTCGCAGATCCGGTGAGTGGACCGCAGATGTGGTATTTGGTCCGTTAAGTTGTTTCTGCAGAAGAGGAGGGTGGACCGCAAATGTGGTACCGCAGAAGCGGGTTTTGAACCGTAGATGCGGGCACCCCTAGGCAGAATGTATATAAGTTTGCCTTCGCAATTTTTGAAGGTTTTCACCATTTTTTACTTCAGCTTGGGAGCTTTTGGACGATTTTGAAGAGGGAATTCAAGGGAACTTCGTTAAGGGTAGGATTTTTGGACCTAAAACACAATTATATGGTAGTATTTCATGAATTAAGGTTGTAATTAAAGGAATTAAAGGGCTAAAAATGGAGGATTAAGGGTTAAGTTTAAGAGGTCTTCAATGGGGGATTTGAGGGGTCATTTGAACTATGATTTTAGTGTTCTTGATATGTATAGACTCGTGGGGAGATGAGGAATCTAATGATGTAAAAAATTTTAAGTTTCCAGAAGTGGGCTCGGGGGTCGAGTTTTGGTAATTTCGGGATTTGTGCCATTTATTGATTGTTTTTGCTTGGGCTTTGTTCCCTTAGCATATTTTGACATCCCCGTTCTGATTTTGGATAGATTCGACGCGCGTAGAGGCCGATTTGATGGGCAAAGGCGTCGCGAGCTAGATAGTTAGCCGGTTCAAGGTGAGTAATGATTGTAAATAATATTCTGAGGGTTTGAAACCCAGGATTGCACATCGAATTTCTATATTGGGGTGAGGCACACGCTTGATGACGAGCGTGAGGTCATGTACTATTGGGGATTGTGACTTGGTCCATCTCGATGGATGATTTTATCGTGTATTTGACTGAAACTTATTTGCTTTTATCATGATTTGGGCTGAATGCCATATTTGGGCCTAGTGCCAATTATTTGAACACTTCGGGGATATTTATTGATATTTCCTCACTTTTTTGACTTATTACTTAAACTCAGTCATGTTATTTTCTACTATTTTACCACTCAGGCATTTTTACTCAGTTTTGAGACATAAATAATATTTTAAATGATGTTTGGGCTAAGGAACAATGCTTTACTAATGCTCGAGAGCCTTGTGATGATTTTTGACTGAGTAAGGCCGACGACCTATATTGTGAGGAAACAGTGATACTGATTGGAGACCGAGGGATTGATATATGTATGCCACGGGGTGGCTTGATTAATATGAGGCTGAGGGCCTAGATTTGATGCCACGAGATGGCTTGTTAATGCGCTTGGGCCGTAAGGGGCCCCTCCAGGAGTCTGCACACCCCAGTGAGCACGGGTACCCATTGTGATATGAGATTGAGCCCGAGGGGCTGAAATTTTTGATACTGTGCCTGAGGGGCGAACTTCTATGTGTTTACTTTATCTTAACTGTTTGTCAATTACCAATTTATTTGTTGGAAAAGGATTTTTCTCTACTTTTAAACGGTTTACTGCTTTTAAATGATTTGACTGCTTCATTATAGAATGCCTTGTCTTTATGTGATTTCTTATTTTTAGCCATTATTTACAGTTGTTACTCACTGAGTTGGAGTACTCACTTTACTCCCTGCACCCTGTGTGCAGATTCAGGTGTAGCTGGTTCCGCTCCGGAGTGAAGATTCCTCCAGTTTCAGGCAGGCTTTCAGAGATTACGAGGTAGTTGTTGACGTCCGCAGCCCCGTGTCTCTACTCCTCTATCATTTCTGTTCATTTTCCAACATTTGTAGTAGTTTAAGACTTTATCAGACTTGTATTATGGCTTATAGATGCTTGTGACTTGTGACACCCCAGTTAGGGCTGTGTGGGGATGGATTTTCCGCATTGTTATCGATATTTTTCCGATATTCAGTATTATTAAATCATGTTTAGACTGCTTTTATGTTAATTAACTGTATTAAAAAGTGAATTGGATTTAACTGGATGGCCTTGTCTTCACGAGAAGTGCCATCACAACCGGGTTCGGGGTTAGGGTCGTGACAATCTGAAATAGAGTAGACAGAAAGTAGATAAAAAAGAGAGATTTCGGGTGCTGCATAATGGACTCGGGAAGCAGCTCACCACTAAGTCTCGGAGTATTACGGGTACGCACCGGGATAACTACCATATGCACATGCCTTAGATCTTGCACGGTTAGTGCAGAAGTGTGGCTTGAGTACATAAACAACATGTACCCAATAAGTATGCAGTCTAACCTCGACGAAGAAGTAACGAGACATCGACACTTACTATGGGCCAATAATAAATTATAGAAATTATAAATAGGTGTAATAATAATAATAACATAATAACAAGCAGTGAATAAATGGTTCCTTAACTGATAATAAATTCCAAGAATTCCATAGCCAGCACCTACTAATCATAACTCAATTTCTATCATTAAATAAATTATGACCTCTCAAGCCATGAAATAATATCAAGTGTGATCAGGCTCTGAGTATTATCACGCACGATTTATGCCGAAGTCGTATGTCCCGATCTTAAAATATATTGTGTATACTGTCGAGAGTCGAACTGCACGAACCATAGATGCATCTATTAACCTGTCGAGGCGAACGACCTGCTTTCATAAGAGTAGAGAAGTTTACCTCGCTCACGAAAGAACTTGCGATGCGAGTGGACATGGATTTCTTAGAGTTGTTATTTATTCCTGAAAGCTTCGCAAAAATAAGAAATCTAAATTGAAAATTTTCAACCTTACAATCCCTAATCCCATCTCTATTTAAGACAATTAATATGCATAATCAACATAACAGTACAATCAAAGTATGATGTAAATCTAAGACTACCCGGACATCTCATTAAATATATCTACGCACTGACTCTCGTCACCTAGTGCATACGTAGCTTCCCATACAACTAATTCACAATAAAATACACCTAAGGGGATGAGTTCCCTCTTACAAGGTTAGGAAAGACACTTACCTCCTTCTCAAGCTCACTTCCGGTCCACAATACGCTTTAAATCCTAAACTCGGTGCCAAACAACCCGAAACTAGCCAAATATTGTATAAATAAGACAATATATACTCAAAAATTCATAATTTAACTATTAGGGTAATTACCCACCCCTAATTGGAAGTTTACTAAAATTCATCCCAGGCCTACGTTCCCGGATTTCGAAACATTTCAAAGATAATTGTTACCCACAACTCAAAAACTCAAATATATCATTTTCACCTAATTTCATAATCATTTTCGTGGTTAACTCCCATTTTTATCAAAACCTAGGTTTTTCAACTAAACCCATAATTTTCACAAATTTTTCATGTTAAAATCTACCCATAATATACATATTTAACTTACATTGGATAGAAATTACTTACCTTCAATAGTTAGGTAAAAAACTCTCTCTAAGAAGCTCCAAAAATTGCCCAAGAAGTGAAATAAATGAACCAAAATGACCTAAGTCCCGTGTCAAATGAACCCTTCTGCCTCTAGCGATTTCCGCTTCTGTGACTCCGTATCTGTTGAAAAAGTATCACAGATGTGGTTCTCCCCCAGCTGGCCTACCTCCGCATCTGCGTACAATGGCTTGCACCACATTTGTAGTGTATGTGCCGCACCTGCGGCCGTGCCTGCTTCGCACCTGCACTTTCACAGGTGCGGTCCCTGCCTCGCTTCTTCCATCCCTGAGCAGCCCACTCCAGGCCACTTCTGCGGTCAAAATCTCGCACCTGCAAGTTCGCACCTGCGGAAAAAACGTCGCCAGTGCGGATGCACCAAAATTGGTGCACCAACAGTTCTATTGAGTCCAAACTTTGTTCGCGCATCGTTTGAATGGCACCCGAGGCTGCCGAGGCCCCGCCCAAATGTACCAACAAGTTCTTAAACATAAGAGGGACCCATTCAACCTCTCGAATCATGGAAAACAATATCAAAACTAAGAATCACACCCCAAACAAAATTGAATCAACTTATGAACTTCAAGTTCTTCCAACTTTCTCTGGATACGCCGAATCATACTTAAACTACTAGAAATAACACCAAATTTTGCGTGAAACTCTTAAAACATCATACAGAACTATTCCCTAGATCAGAATCCCAAACGCACCTCGATAACACCAAAACCAACTTCAAACCAAATTTAAAGAACTTTAAAACCTTCAATGTGCCAACTTTCAATATTAAGCGTTGAAATGCTCTCGGGTCATCCAAAACCAGATTTGAACATACGCCAAAGTCCAAAATCATCATACAAACCTATTGAGACCGTCAAATCCTGATTTCAAGGTCGTTTACTAGAAATATTAACCCAAGACAAACTTAACCCTTAAAAATAATATTAAGGAACTAATAGTTTCGATTTCAACCCGAACCCTTCCAAACCAAAAATAACCATCCCCGCAACTCGTAAAATAGTAAAAGTACATATGGGGAGTCTTATTTAGGAGAACGGAGATCTAGAAAGCAAAACAACCACTAGAGTTGTTACATTATGGTTTTCATCTGGAAAAAGATTCTTCTCTTGTCGAATAAAATTTCTTCTCTTGTTTCTTCTAAAATTAGGTTATTCATTTAGGTTTTCTTTTTTTAATATTATTTTAGTTCACCAAAAGATTATAATTTTTACTGAACCCTAACTGAAACATATACCAAAACCTAATTCTTTTTAGCCCAAACTCGTATTAAGCTAAAATTTTTGGTGAAATTGAAGATTAATGGAAAAAATCTGACATTTAATCAAATTTTAATGACGAAAATCACAATTGAGATATGATGTAGCCATTTGTAATGACCCAACCAGTCGTATTGAGCTTTAGCGTGTCGTTCGATGGTTTAAGGCCTTGAGTAGTTTCACTTCATTTTTCAGGACTTGTACACGTAGTTGCAATCGAATTTCGAGAAGTTCAGAGTTAATTTGGATGGAAAATTCTAATTTTAGAAGCTTTAAGTTGGAATAATTGACTGAGGTTTGACTTTCGATTAAACTACCTTGGAGTCGGGATTTGAAGGTTCTAATAAGTTCGTATGATGATTTTGAATTTGAGCGTATGTTCGGGTTAAGTATCGGGTAATCCGGGGGCATTTTGATGATTAATATGGAAAGTTAGCATTTTCAAGTTTAAGAATTTCTTATGTTTGATTTTAAAAGTAATTTGGTGTTATCAAAGTCCGTTAAGATTCTAAGCCTTGGAATAGGTTCACATCGTGATTTATAACTTGTACATAAAGTTTGGCGTCATTCTGGAATGATTAAGTAATAATCGAACGCGTTCGTCGAAGTTTGAAAGTTTGAAAGTGTAAAGAAATGCTTTAATTGTTAAATTGTAGTTTTGATGTTGCTTGGTGTGATTTGAGGCATCGAGCATGTTTGTTCCATGTATTGGGACTTGTTGGTGTGATTGGACAGGGTCCCGCGGGCCTCAGGTGTGTTTCGAAGGGTCTACGGGTCGTTTCGCCATGTTGAGCTGCAATTTTCTAAGGTTTGGTATGCCCTTTTTCGCGTTCGCAAGGAAAGGGTCGTGTTTTCGAAGAGAAAAATGGGAGAAATGGCTCTGTGAATCGCGTTCGCGGATGAAGATACGCGTTCGCGATGAATAAACTTCTGCTGCACAGGGCTGACTTTGGAAGCTAATATCTTGTAATCTATAAGGAATTTGGAGATGATCCAAAAATAAAAGTTGTAGCTCTTAGTGTCTAGTTTTTTAAAAAAAGTCAAATAATGTGTCATTTGGAGTTTTGTACAAAATGTTTTGACCATTCTAGAGTTTGCTTGGAGGAGTTGGGCAGCTTACTATTCGCGATCGCTATTGGTTTTCCGCGATCGCGAAGGGAAATTTTGAGTTGAGAAAAGTTGTGCTCGTGATCGCAAAGCATTTTCCGCAATCGCAAAGGGTTAATACCTAGGCAGAAGCTATATTTCGGGGGATTAGCTCATTTTCACCTCATTCCTTCAATGGGAGCCGACTTTGGGGCGATTTTGGAGTACCATCTTCATCATCAAACTTTAGGTAAGTGATTTCTACACCTTGTGATTTAAATACATGGTTTATATATGGACTAAAACATGAATATTTATGTAAATTGTGGGATTTTAAGAGAAAACCTAGAATTTGGTATTTTTGAATTTTTACTACGAAATCTGACATAGAATTGGGAATAAATTATATATTTGGGTTTGTGACGTTATGAGTAAAGTTTATCTTTATGAATTTTGGGAATCTGGGTACGTGGGCCCGAGGGTTCACTTAGTTGATGTTTTGATTCGGAGTTAAGAATTATTATAAATTGTTAAATTATTCGTAGTGGAGTATATTTTGATTGATTTGCACGTTGTTTGACTAGTTTCAAAACGTTTGGCTTTGAGTTGAGGTCTTAGAGAGGCGTTGGAGCCAGTTACGGAACTTCAGAGCGGGGTAAGTCTCCTGTCAAACCTTGTGAGGAGGAAACTACCCCCTAGGTGATGTAATTGTTATGTACTACTAGTTATCGGTTCTACGTACGCACATAGTGATGAAAGTCCGTACGTAGCTAAAGCACGTTTATGTCCGAGTAGACTTAGGACTTTATCATGTAATATTTGAATTATTTGAACTCATTTATAATTGAAATTGATTTAGAAATATATGTGTATATTAGGCCTAGCCTTATCACCTTGAGTTGTTGGCAAGTTATTTGAGAAACGGTAAAGGTTATATTCACTTTGTGCTCATGTACTGTATTGTAAGCACGTGCCTCATAATTCAGTAATTTCCTTAATTTCTTGTGGAGTGGGCCAAACGTCTCGGTAGTATAATAGATGTATCTATGGTTCGTGCTGCCCTCAGCATTTTACACATTATTCTGGATCGGACTGAACAAACTCGGCATAACGTGTGTTATTTAGCTGGCAGTTCTAATATTCACGAGATTATCCTTCCACTGATGCATGGCATTTTATATGGTATTTCTTATCTATTTGATACTGGAACCTAATACATCTAAGTTGTTGAGGTAGAATACAAGATTGGGAAATTCATACCTTTAAAAGAATTTGTTGGAAAATTATGTAACTTACAGATTTATCCCATTATTGCTGGGTGTTTTATGTCTACTTATGATTTATTATATTGATTTATTGGACCTCTAATAAGTGTTGATGTCGACCCTTATCACTACTTCTCCGGGGTTAGGCTAGATACTTAGTAGGTACATATTGATTTACGTACTCATGCTGCACTTTTGCATTGAATGTGTAGGATCTGACAGGTTTATTTTGTGGTCACCTTGGCGCATAGTCGCATCTGCTGAGGGGAGATTATCGTGAGCTTCAAATTCCAGGCTATATATCGCAGCTCATATAGTCTCCATCGTATTACTTACTTTATCCTGTCTTATTTACATTCCAAACAGATGTTGTATTATTATTGTACTCCTTAGTAAATGCTCATGCACTTGCGATACCGGGTTTGGGGATATCCTAGTTGATGACTACAGATTTGTATATTATTATCTAACATCAGTGAGAGTTCTCACCACATCATCATGCATTCTGATCCAAGTTGTACCTTTGCCAATAACATTACAAGTAACATTGTTACCTAGTTGGACAACTTCGCCTTCAACTGAATCATATGTGGAAAACTAGTCCCTGCTTGGACATATATGATATGAACAGCTGGAATTTAAAATCCACTCATTGTCTGATTTGAAACTAGTTTCAGTTTCTAAAAATATAGTTCCCTCAATCTCATTAGTTGCTATACTAGCTTCGGCGATGTCAATATTTTTGCGTTCATTTTCCTTTCTTTATGATTTTCTTTATTTTTTAATTTATAGCATTCTGAGATAATGTGACCTTTCTTATGACAATAGCGACACTCTAAATTATTTTATCTGGATATTGAGTCCGATTTGCCCCTAACAAACAAGCCAACTTTCTCTTGAGTTCTACTAGTTTCCCCAGTAATATCACTATCTATATGTTTTTTTGATTTTAAGATAGATTTAATATACTTATAAGAGATATTATCCTTTGCATAAAGCATAGTATCTCTTATATGCTTAAAAGATGGGGGTAGATAATAAAGCAGTAACACAGTTGGCTCCTCATCTTTAATTTCAGCATCTATATTACTCAAATCCATAATAATGGAATCAAAGGTGTCAAGATGAGAGAGAATAGAGATACCTTCACCCATACGAATTGTATAAAGCTTCTGCTTCAGGTAAAGTCCATTTTCCACCGTCCCCTTAATATATAAGATTTTTAATTTTCACATATTCCTTTGGCTATTATTTCTACAGAAATGTCACTACTCATTTGAGATATTTTAGATGATACTTGATTTTACCTTTTTATCTATGACGACAAACCCCTCGTCCATCATTTTATCCAACTTCTTCTCCTTTCCTTGCAACGCCAAACCTAAGCCATCCTGAATTAGGATACCTTCCATCTTTAATTGCCACATTCCGAAGTTTGCACTTTGGTCAAATTTCTCAACATAGGTCTTTATTAGAGTCATTTTGGCTATTGAAACTAACACTGTTAGATCTGACTCTAATACCAATTTGTTAGTATCGGGAATCCGAGTAGTGCAGAATTTAGCCAAATAATATTATAATGACAATAACAAAGACAATTCAAGCTGAGAACAACAACATTTAAAGCATATAAAGAAGACACTAATTTAACGTGGTTTGGCCAGTGTGAGCGAAGAGGAGCAAATTCACAATAGCAACAAGAGCACAAAAGAGCATACAAAATTAGAGTAAATACGCTAATTAATCCCAAATACCGCCGAGAGAATAACCTCACAAGATTACTCCATATAAAGGAGATCACACAAGTGTTTCCCAACACTCAAATCTCTTACAAAATACTCTCAATTACTAAAGGAGGAGAAGAAACAAGAAATGAAGACTCGGGTCTTGTTGGTATGTCTACAATGAACTAATGGCCTTTCCTTTTATAGGCGAAAAAGAATTGGCCTCCAAGATGTAAAAGAAAAGATACATGATATTTTATACTTCAATTCCACACAAGAGGGGTTGATTTGTATGATGTCCAATTTTCGTGTGCACAGATTATAGAAGGACCTGGTTCTTCTATGTGTTTCTTAAATGACTATTGTAGAAATAATAAATGCGGAAAGTAAAGAACACAAGTATTTTTATGTGAAAAACACCCGGCTCAAAAGGTAAAAAAACCATGACCTACTACTCAGTAGGATTTTTCCCAACACTTCACTAAATCACTGATCCAAAATAGCATTGACAAAAACTCTTTGTAAACCTAAGGATTACCTTTAATTCCATTGTGGCAACCAGCATCTAACTGTTGCGACAACTTCAAGTGAATTCTAACTTGAATACTTAGAGTACCTAATACAATTTTTTCTAGATAAAGTTGAAAAGTACAATTTGAAAAAACCTACTACAATTGAACTAGAATAAAAGACAGATACTTGGAATTGATTCTTCTATCTAGTTCATGTTGTTTCAGGTTCGCACACTTAAATCACACTAGAATTGCTTTCAAAATGCCTTGTTATTTTGCTCTCAACTCACGTTTAACATCAGCTTTTGTGTGTGCCTGTAAAGTGAGAACATCTTGCAATTTATAGAGTTAGTAGAATAGGAAATAACTAGAGTCTCAATATTATACTCTTCCTTGGTGGAAGAGTTCTACTTATCTTCAACTTCTAACTCCTCCCTGATCTAGGATAGTGTTCTCTTTGAGTAAGGAGTCCTTCTCCTTATCAATTATGTAGTCTATTCGATCAGGAGATATCATATATAACCACTTAAGCTTATCTCCCTCACGTGCATCCATTGTGCTTGAATCTGCCCATGTATATGTACACTGTGGATGGACCTGATTCATGTTTAAGTTCCTTTGTCAATCTTCAAAATAAACTTCACTTGCCAACTTGTACAAATAATATCCACCACACAATGCAATATACTTGGGTCCCAAAGAATATTTCCAACAAGGTCTACTTTGAAAATAGGCTTATGCTTGTGTGAGATTGACTCCACTAGTCAAAATATCGGTCATATTACAAATCTCCACCTTGGCCTAATTTTAGTTGATATAGTAAATTTGCTCCACTCTCTCTGCAGAAGCTCCAATAGGCATATGTCAAAATTTAATGCCATAAAAATTAGACAAGTTGTCTAATTTCGAAACTGTAGTATGACCTATATCAGTGGATTCCAATAAAGTATACAACGAACAAGATCTATGTGCCTTCAAGATTACAAGAGCACCTTGAAAAGTTTTCAGAACTCCACCTTCACCGGTGAATTTGCACCCAAGGTATTCTAAAGTTCCCAAATAGATGAGATTTTTCTTCAACTCGGGAACATTCTCACATCAGCAAGAGTCCTCACCACACCATTGTGCATTTTGATATGAATTGTACCTTTGCCAATAACGATACAAGTAACATTATTACCTAGTTGGACAACTCCACCTTCAATTGAATCATATGTGGAAACCTAGTGCCTACTAGGACATATATGATATGAACATCTAAAATTTAAAATCCACTCATTGTCTGATCTGAAACTAGTTTCAGTTGCTAAAAATATAGTTTCCTCAATCTCATTAGTTGCTACAATAGCTTCGATGGTGTCAGTGTTTGTGTGCTTATTTTTCCTTTCCTTATGCTTTTCTTTATTTTTCATTTTATAGCATCCAGAGATAATGTGACCTTTCTTATGACAATAGCGACACTCTAAATTATTGTATCTAGATATTGAATCAGATCTGTCCCTAACAAACAAGCCAACTTCTGCTTGAGTTCCACTAGTTTTTCCTGTAATATCACTATCTATATGTTCTTTTAATTTAATATACATTTAATATCTTTATAAGAGATATTATCATTTGCATAAAGCATAGTATATCTTATATGCTTAAAAGATGGGGGTAGATAACAAAATAGTAACACAGCTTGATCCTTATCTTTAATTTCAGTATCTATATTATTTAAATACATAAGAATAGAATCAAAGGTGTCAAGATAAGAGAGAATAGAGGTACCTTCAACCATACAAATTGTATAAAGCTTCTGTTTCAAGTAAAGTCTATTTTCCATCGTCCTCTTCATATATAAGGTTTAAATTATTCTCACATGCCTTTGGCTGAGGTTTCTACAGAAACTTCACTACCTCATTTGATAGATTTAAGATGATACCTAATTTTGCCTTTTTATTGTATGACAAAAAAAATCATCGTCCGTCATTTTATCCAGCTTCTTCTCCTTTGTGATGACCCAAAAGGTCATCTTAAGATTTAGAATCAAATTTTGTGCTTTTCAGCTTTATTACCTTATTTTACCTTTCCTCAATTTGTGTGCACAGTCCAAGTATATTTCTGAAAACCTTTTATGTTAAAAGTTGATAAAAATAAAAAAATTTACCTAAAAACTTTATTTGAGTTGACTTCGGTCAACATTTTGAGTAAAGGGACCCGGATTCATGTTTTGACGGTCCCGATAGGTCTGTATTATGATTTGGAACTTGGACGTATGCCCGAAATCGAATTCGAAAGTCCCTAGCCCGAGATATCGAACTTTGTCAAAATTTGAAAGTTAACGGCTTAATGAATTTGACATGTTTGACCCATAGTTGACTTTTTAGATATCAGGTCTGTACTTTGATTCTGAAACCCTGTATAGGGTCCAATACCATATTTATGACTTGTCTGTGAAATATGGTGAGAAACGGAGTTGGTTTGACGTGATTCAGACATTCGGTTGTGAAAATAGAAGCTTCAAAGTTTTCTAGAAACTTTCATTGATTTGGTGCTCAATTCGTAGTTCTAGGTGTTATTTTGGCGATTTGACCACGTGAGCAAGTTCGTATGATATTTTTAGACTTATGTGCACTTTTAGTTTAGATCCCCGAAAGCTCGGATGAGTTTTGGATAGGCTACGGTGTGAAATTTGACTTAGGAAATATTAATGGTGTTTCAGTTCTGTTGCGGGCCTCTGATCTCGCATTTACGATATCAGGCATCGCATTTGCAACCTCTGAGGGGTTCGTATTCGCGAGCTACTCATCGCAAATGCAAAGAGTAGCTGGGCCACACTGATATCGCATTTTCGAAACATTCTTCGCATTTGTGAAGTGAATTTGGGGAAGGCAGTGATCGCAAATGCGATGATTGGGTCGCAATTGCAGAGGGTCAGTTCGCATTTGCGAACTAATCTTCACATTTGCGAAGAAAGCAGAGGTGTGAGGGACTTCGTTTGCGATGGTTCCTTCGCATTTGCGATGGTTCCTTCGCATTTGTGAAGCCCGGGTCGCAAATGCTACATCTGCAGCTAAACAAAATATGACTTAGACGGGATTTTTGGTTCATTCTACAAATTTTCAAAACCTAAAACCTTAGAGGCGATTTTTCCAAGAACTTTTCTTCCCCAAATCATTGGTAAGTGATTCTAAACTAATTTCTTTCAATCTTTCAACCTAAAATTTAGATTTTTCATGGTGGAAATTTGGGGGATTTGGTAGAATTATGGATTTTTGGAAAATAGGGATTTAAACCTCAAATTGAGGTCGAATTCCAAAAATAAATTACATAGTCGGCCTCGGGGGTGAATGTATAATCGGGTTTTGATTCGAATTTCAAGTTTGGACCAAGCGGGCACGGGTGTTGACTTTTGTTGACTTTTTCAATAATGATCTAAACTGAATTCTTTACAATCGTGGGTAGTTCCTAAGGCTTAATTTGAATCGTTTGGTTGGTAAATTTCTAGATTCTATTAGTTCGGAATCTTGTTTTAAAGGAAAAGCGGTGGTTGAGCTTTGAGTTTGGTCTTTTGAGCAAGGTAAGTGTTGTGGTTAACCTTAACTTGAGGGATCATGACTTATTTGGATATTTGGTACGTGTTTAGATGTTGGGTACCATGTATAGGTAAGGTAACGAGTACCTATGCGTTATTGTCGGGTTAAAGCATGCTGGTGGGACTTGATTTCTTGTAATTATTGCTTTCTTGATCATGTTGTCCATGTTTAGACTAGTAATATTAAATTGATCGTTCTTATTATGTTTACAGATCTTTTGGTGATAATTGAGTATTGATTTCAAAGTTGACGTTGGTATTATGGAACCAAATATTGATGTAAGACTTGTTCTTGTTATTTCTATCTCCCTATTGTCATTTGTTCATTGTTTTATGGTAAGGGGGAGAGTTAATGCATTAAGGTTGATGCCGTGCCATTTTGTGAGTGTTAATGCACGAAGGGTGATGTTGTGCCATGTTGTGAGTATTGATGCATGAAGGGTGATGGCGTGCCATGTTATGAGATTTAATGCACAAAGTGTGATGTTGTGCCGTTTTTACTGATTAAATGGCGAGGTTGAGAGTAAAATCACGAAGGATGATGCCATGCATTTTTCTTTTACTGTGTTTAGTTGTTCTTATTGGTTCAAGGGATATTGGCGTTTCAAGTTATCATTACCTTTGTGATTCTCTATCTTATATTCTCCTCAACATGTCCGTCTCCCGATATTACTTGCCTAGCTTGTACTTGTTGTTGTTTCGTACATATACTGCTAAATTGCACAGGTTTATTATGTGGGTGTATTGTTATAGCCTCGTCACTACTTCATCGAGTTTAGGCTCGACACTTACAAGTACATAGGGTCGGTTATACTGATACTGCACATTGCACGTTTGTGCAGATTTTGGTACTGGCCCCAACTGATCGTGAGGTTAGCCGCTGGATTGATCGACCAGAGACCTAAAATAGATCTGATGACGTCCGTAGACCTTGGAATCTCTCCCTAGTCTTAGTGTTTTACTTTTTCTTTTCCTCCAGAACAGTGTATTTCCTTTCAGACTCTATTTGTAGTTAATTGTAGTAGCTCGTGAGTTGTGACTCCAAATCCTAAATGTTTCAGATACTTTGGGTTTAAGTTATTCCGCAAAGTTGTATTTGTTTCTATCTAGCTTAACTGTTCTTATTATTGAAATTGGTTAAAGTTGGTATTAAGAATCCTCTAAAGTTGGCTTGCCTAGCAAGTGAAATATTAGGTGTCATCGTGGTCCCGAAGGTGGAAATTCCGGGTTGTGACATCCTTTCCTTGCAATCCCAAGCCTAAGCCATCCTGAATTAGGATAGCTTCAATCTTTAATTGTCACATTCCAAAGTTTGCACTTCTGTAAAATTTCTCAACATAGGTCTTTGTTAGAGTCATTTTCGCTATTGAAACTATCCCGGTTATATCCGGCTCTGATACCAATTTGTTAGGATCGAAAATTCGAGTAGTGCAGAATTTAGTCAAAAAATATTATAATGACAATAACAAATACAATGCAAGTTGATAACAACGACAATTAAAGAATATAAAGAAGACACCAATTTAACGTAGTTCCGTTAATGTGACCTACGTCCACAAGCGGAGAGGAGCAAATTCACTATAGCAAGAAGAGTACAAAAGAGCGTACAAAATTAGAGTAAATACTCTAATTAATCCCAAATCCCCCGAGAGAATAACCTCACAATATCATTCCAAAGAAAGGGGATCATAGAAGTGTTTTCCAACACTCAACTCTCTTATAAAATACTCTGAATTATTAAAGGAGGAGAAGAAACAAGAAATGAAGACTCAAGTGGTGTGCCTAAAATGAACAAATGGCCTTTTCTTTTACAGGCCAAAAGGCCTTGGCCTCCTAGGTGTAAAAAAATATATATAACTTGTGCAAATGATATCCACCACACAATGCAATATTTTTGGGTCCCAAAGAATATTGCCAACAAGGTCTACTTTGTAAATAGTCTTATGCTTATGCGAGATGGACTCCACTATCAAAAATATCGGCCGTATTACACATGGCATATAAGTAAAGTTCTTGAAAATAAAACGTTAACATTTTAATATTTTTTTCCAAAACCTTCTCCCATAAAACATATCAAAACATAGCTTAAGATTTTAATCATGTCATGATATACGTATTTGAAATCATGTATGAGCCCAGCTCCCATAATATTCATAAACATATTATGGAATCCATTTTTGAAATTACATTTATGAAATAACTTGTGCAAGGCGTTCATAAAACAAGTGATATCATCATCATATAGTTATATAAATCATAAAACATGTTTATCATTTTATTTGATCGCACAACAAACATTTCATCCAATAAGTATGGTGTAACTAGAGCTGTCAAAATGGGCTTGGCCCGTGAGGCCAGCCCAACCCAACCTGTTACTTAAGTAGAGTTGGGTTGGGATTTTTTTAGCCTATTTAAAACTGAGGCTTAAGCCCGGCCCAAGTTAGCCCGCTGGCCCTTGGGGCTTGACCGAGGCTGGACTCGGACCGGTCCGTGGGCCAAAAATTAATTAAATTCAAATTTAAATATTTAATATTTAAAAAAAAATAAAAACTAAATAAATTATTAACTATAATCCTCATTCCTTAATCTTAAATTGTTCAGTTACCGTCCATATCAACTAGAATTAAGATTTTTTATATGCATGTAGTATGACAAGATTAGTTTTTCTTTTGCTTAATTAACAAAGAAATAGGAAAATTTTAAGTGGCCAATAATAATTTTCTTCAAAAGAAAATATTACTTTAAGTGGTCAATGATTAATTTGGTTACTTTAATATATTATTAATAATTAATTGCTGTTCAATTTTAAAAAAAAAAAAAGTTTTAATACCCAAAGAAAGTTGACAACACTAACAAATTTCATGAATTTTAAAATTTTTATGGAATATAATGATAAAATTAGCAAATGATTTTAAACCTAAATTAAAAAACCTCAAAATATAAACTTATTGAAACAATCCATGAACATGAGAAAAAGTGAAAGAAAAATATTTAAAAAATATTCATGTAACGTTACAAAAGAAGAGTTAGAGATATAGAATTTGCATTTCAATTATGAGATCCCTTGTCGAATATCAAGATTCTTGTACACTCTAAACAAATAGAAGTCATTTACATGATTAAGAGACTATGTCACGAAGAAATATTTAAAGATATCAAGAAAAAAAATTCTAAAAAAAAAAAATAAAGGGTCTGCCCGCCCTAGCCCGCGGCCCTCTTAGGCCTGCGTTGGGCTAGTTATTTTAAGGCCCATTTAGATGAAGGACTGGCCCGCCCTAACCCACCAAATTGAAAAGCCCGTGAGGCTTGGGCTGGGCTAGCCCGTTTTGACAACTCTAGGTGTAACACGCGGTTGCTCGCCTCTACGAACAAGTATTTACATTCAAATCACATTTCATAAACATTTGAAGACGTGTTTGTAAAAAATAGCCCCAAGGTATATCGATCTTAGCCGTTTAAGCAATTTCAATCCACCAAATCTTCTAACAATAGTCAATCCATACAATTACAACGATATCATTCTCAACTCAAAACATATATCTAGGCCTTTGGTTATTGGCTCTAACCGACTCATACCTTACAATTTAATTCCTAAGCTGAAATCTCGATTCATCATCTACACCATTTCCATTAATCAATAGGCTATAAATACTACTATTCATCATGTTTCCCAAGTCCCCAACCTTCATCATATATAAGTACAGGTGCACAAAGAAAATCGATAAACCATACTAAGTCAATAATTCGAGGCAAAAAGGAAAAAGACCCGATTGTGGTTTGGTTTCATTTGGTTTGGTATTGGAAAAAACAAATCGGCCATAATTAGTTTGATTTTAACTAAAAAAAATCAAACCAAAATCAAGCCAACCAGATAGTACATTTATACAATTTTTAAAAATATTTTTATAACGACCCGACCGGTCGTTTTGAGCTTTTACACTTTGATCGCCAATTTTTGGGCATGACTTGCCCCGTGTTATGCAATATGACTAACGTAGATTGTTGGTTTTGGTTTTCAAGAAAATTGGAATGAATTTGAAAGAACAGTCTTCGTTGAAAGCTTTGAATTTGAAAGGTTTGACCAATAGTTGACTTATTTGTATATGAGCTCAGATCGAATTTTTTATGATTTGGCTAGGTACGTTAGGTGACTTATGACTTAGGAGCGCGATTGGAATGCATTTTGGAGATCCGTGAAAGGATTTGGCTTGAATTGGCAAAGTTAGTATTTTGGCGAATTCTGATTGATAGATGAGATTTTGATCCAAGGGTCGGAATGAAATTCCGAGAGTTGCAGTAGCTTCATTAAGTGATTTGGGATGTGTGCGCAAAATATCAGGTTATTCGGAGGTGATTTGGTTGAGTTTTTTATCAAACGCGTGTTTCGGATGTTTCATAAGAACTTAGGCTTGAATTCAATGAGAATTGATGATTTATTGTTGTTGGATGTGTTTTAATGATTGGAACGAGTTTGGATGATGTTTTAGGATGGGTTGGCACTTTTGGTTGAGGTCCTGGGGGCCTCGGGGTGATTTCGGATGGTCAAACGGACCAATTTTGGCATTTGGAAGTTGCAAATTTTCCAGTTATTGTGTTGCAGAGAATTTGGTCATTGCAATCGTGGGGGTGATATCGCGATCGCATAGAAGGATTTTGGCAGGCCGGAGTTTTACTCTACGCATTCGCATTAGATGGTCTGTGATCGCGTAAGGGGAGTTATTGGTTCTTCGCATTCGCATTGAGGAGTCCGCGATTGCATAAGAGGATCTGGGGACCCAGCTTATTTTGTTCATCAACATGATCGCATAGGTTTGGAAAATAAAGCTTCGCGATCGCATTAGCTTGGCCGCGTTCGCATAGGCCATTTTGGAGGCTTGTAGAATTTGTGCTTCGCGATCGCGAGCCTGGGGCCGCGATCGCATAGAAGGAAATTTGGGCTGGACAGAATGATTTTTAAAAACATTTCCTCCGCGAGTCTAAGTTATTTTTCACCATTGTTGAGCATTTTTGAGAGCTCTTGAATGGGAATTTAAGAGGGTTTCGAAGAGGATTGATTGGAGGTAAGTTCTATGAACTAAAAACATTATTTAATTGTAGAATCAACCTAGAAATTCATGAAAACTTAGCTAAAAGGGGAAGAACTAGGGCTTGGAAATTGGAGATTTTAAATTGGGTTTTGATGGGTCATTTGAGCTCGGATTTTTTAGTTCTTGATATGTATAGACTCGTGGCGAGATAAGGAACCCGTTGATGTAAAAATTTCTAAGTTTTGAGAAGTGTGATCGGGCCTCAGGATTTGCCAATTTCGAGATTTTTGATATTTTTCGATTGGGTGTTGTTCCCCTAGCCTATTGTGACGTATTCGTTGTGGTTTTGGTCAGAATCGACGCACGAGGAGGCCGATTTGAGAGGCAAAGGCATAGCGAGCTAGAGCTTTGGCTAGCTTGAGGTGAGTAATTATTGTAAATGATATCCTGAGGGTTTGAAACCCCAAATTGCACATCATAGTGCTATATTGAGGTGAGACACGCGCTGGATGATGAGCATGAGGTCTTTTACTACTGGGGATTGTGACTTGGTCCATTCCTATTGATGATTTTACCGCGTATTTGACTGAAACTTAATTGTTATTATTATGATTTGGGATGATTGCCATATTTGGGCTTCGTGCCAACTATTTGAATCATTCGGGGATTTTTATCACTATTTCCTCACTGCTTTGACTTATTATTTGAACTCAGTCCTGTTGATATCCACTGTTTTACAAACTCAGCCACTATTACTCAGATTTGAAACTTAAATGATATTTCTAAATGTTGTTTTGGGCTGAGAACTACTATTTTTACTATGCCTAAGGGGCTTGTGATGATTTTGGACTAAGTGAGGCCGAGGGCCATATGTGAGGATATGCTGAGAGATATGAGCCGAGGGCCTGAGATACATTTATATGCCACGAGGTAGCTTGAGTGATGGGAGGCCGAGTGTCGAGTGATGGGAGGACGAGTGCCGAGTGATGTGAAGCCGAGTTCCGAGTGATGATGCCACGAGGTGGCTTGATATATTGTTTGGGCCGTAAGGGGCCCCTCCGGAGTCTGCACACCCACAGTGAGCGCGGGTACCCATTATTTTGAGTGATTAATACTATTCTGAGAGTGAGATCGAGAGGCTGATATGAGTGATTCGGAGGTAGCACGAGGGGCTGATATGAGTGATTCGGAGGTAGCACGAGGGGCTGGTACTATTCTGAGATATTGCCCGAGGGACGAACTTTTATGTGCTCATCTTGTATATTTACTTGTCTTTTTACCTGTCATACTGTGGTATTTGTGCCCGATGGGTAGATTTTTTGTGCTTAACGGTACTAACTATTTGAAATCATTTCATAATTGTTGAAAAGATCATTTTCAAAGGAGATTTAAAGAGAGTCACGATATTTCTAAAGATTTTACAGCTTCACTGTTTTTCTCAAAAGATTGTACACTGCTTCTATACAGCATGTTGGTTGCTCTACGTGATTTCTTATTGCTCAGTTGTTATTTACCTTTATTACTCACTGAATTGGAGTACTCACTTTACTCCCTGCACCTCGTGTGCAGATGTAGGTATTTATTCACCCGGTAGCGAATTTTGGCTGATTGGAGGTAGAGCTATAGGAGTTTAGTGAGGTGACTGCCAGCGTTCGCAGCATCGCTATTTTTTTCTATTGTTCGGGGTATTTTTGGACCTTGTAGTTGTATTTACACTCTTATAGAAGATCGTGACTTGTGACACCCCGATTAGGGCTGTGTTAGGTGTACTTCTGCTAATTTATATCATTAAAACATATTTAAACTGCTTATGAACTATTTAACTGCTTAAAGGTGGTGTTCTGAAATGGTCTGGCTGGCCTTGTCTTCACGAGAGGCGCCATCACGACCAGAGTGGGGGTTGGGTCATGACAAGTTGGTATCTGAGCCTAGGTTACATAGGTCTCACGAGTCATGAGCAGGTTTAGTAGAGTCTCGCAGATCGGTATGGAGATGTCTGTATTTATCCTTGAGAGGTTGTAGAACCTTTAGGAAAACTTCACATTCTTGGAATTCTTATCGTGCGTTCTTGATTCATCTTGGGAAGTAACTCTTTGAATTCCTTCTACGTGTTCATATGCGCGTATGAGCGCTCAGTATCATATGTGCCTTGATGGCTTGTGATTCCCCGATCGATGGGCGAGATGTGATCTCTGTGAGTTAATATTGGGCCAGTCTGGAGGACTTGAGGCCTTATCTTTGCCTATGGCCTGAGCAGTGAGGTGCTGACTGTGTGAGTAAGTGTTTTGAACATATATGTTCGGTATTGTCCCTATTAGTGGAAGTGACAGCTGGATAGCCATGTAATGAGTATGTTAGTACTGCGAGATGTATCTATGTAACTTGGAAGTGACGAGGAAGGTCCGCTGGATGATAGATGAACTATTAAGTGTATGATTTCCATTGTGATTGGATGTGAATCCCCGAGTTATAGGCACGTGAAGAATCTTTTCATGTCTCCTAGTGGGGAGTAAAGTAAATTTCATATTGCGGTGTGAGTTCAGACTCAGGAAGACTAAGCGACTGTGTAATGTGTATAACGGTGAGAGGTATACAGAAATATTATATCGAGGCAAAGCAGGTGGGTTATCTCTTGTTGAGTGTTCTGAAGTTGTGAGATCCATATGTGTATGTTAGAAGATATCATGTGTAAGTGAAAAGTACTTGTTGAAATTCTAAATTTCGGGTCACCTAAGAGACTGGGCTTAGCTGTTGTGGGGATGGATGCGAGATTTGCATAAGGATGGCAGTGCTAGATGATCTGTGTTTTCACAAGCTTACAAATGATTGAGTATAATCTCACTACGGTATTGTGGCATCAATAGAATGAAAGTGTTATGAGTTATTAAGTGTATCTTGATCTATGGCTTCGAGCCAAGTGGGTGAGTCTGTTGTGAGCAGTTGATTGCACGGTTAGGTTCTATGTTGGTTGCAGTTTCAGGCATGCAAGTGAATTTTCTATGACTTGCAGAAATTGAGACCGAGAATGGCTCGAGTAAAGGAAGACTTCGACAAAGGTGATATTATGCTTCATAGAGTATGAGAACCACGGAAAGTCTAGAGTGTTGTTGGTAAAGAACGCTCGGCGCATAAAGCAGGAAGTTGTTTCATTGTATTGGGATGAGGACTTTATTTTTGCGGTATCGGAGTGCCAATGAGGCACGGGTGGTTCTATTCGTTATGTCGGGTAAGTTGCAGTTTGAATAAGAGTGAATGACTTGCGAGGATGGCTCTAATGTGTTAAAGATTCTACAGGGAACAATCGGGTATTATAAAATTGCATGTGTGGTTAGAAACTGTATTTTCATTGGAAGAGATTCAGGTTTGTGGTATCTCTATGTTAATTATGGGATGTTATGCATCAGTATCAGGAAAGTAAAGGTAACGGATTTAGATTCACAGGAAGTTCTTTAGAGTAAAGTATTCTGGAATGTGGTGTTTCTGGGAATATTTGAGAGAGAGTATCCAACGACTTATGGGTTTCAGACAGTGTGGTTTATGCTTGGGTCTCGTTTGGTAAGCCTGGGTTGAGGCATTGTGGTGCTACAGCAAGAGGAAATATCAAGTTGAGGATGAAACAGAAGGAAATTTAGATGGATGGAGTATCTTGAAAAAAGGCCGGATCGACATTGTAAGGATATGATTAATTCCTTGTGTGTGTTCGAGGTAATAAGTTCATACAGGTATTTTGCAACAATGCTCTTGGGTTTTGACGGCTCATTTAGCTTGGTCTAGTTAGAAGGATTCAATCCTGGCAGTTTAGTCTGTGCAAATGGAATTAGGAGAGTTCTTGTTGGGTTTTACCGTGGTTTGGAGACGTATATTTTCTATGGGTGTGCGGAGAATGAGATGTATAGTGATTTTTCTTCTAGATGGGACTAATGGGGAGCTTTTGACTAGTTGATTGCATAGGTGTCTGTGGTTCGGAAGGGAGATAAAGTTTTCATGTTATCCTTGGATGATATGGTATATACGGTATGTTGTTGAGGACCGAGACTTGCGTGTGTTAGGTTATAGTTCAGTTCTGGAAGGGAGTTCATAAAACTCTTAAGCAGCGGGTAGCCTCAGATAGTTAAGGGAATGATATCTCTTATTGGAAGTGATTTGACGATAGTATATGTTCAGGAAAACGGTAATGTGATTAAGTTGATGCCACTTCGGTAGTATTGCGACACTTTCTTGTTAGATCGCCTGGTGGCATTCAGGTTTGCTTGGTGGCATAGGAAAACTTTAGAGTATCTATCATGGATTTATGGGGTATTTAAGGTGTGATATTCTTTCGGATGGCAAATTGGGATAAGGTACGATGATTCGTGTGCTATATGCAGTTAGAGACTGGGAGTTCTCATGTTCGGGCTATGTTGTGGTTATGAATCGTGTGCATCAGCATCGTTTAGCGGCTATCGGGATTTGGAGGCTCGAGTGGATCTTTCTTTGCCGGTATGTTAGATTTTGGATGTGATGTTGGAGTTCAGACTGGTTGTCTCAGTGTTGGGTTATTCTGGACTATTACGCCATGGGCTATGCCGGAAATGCCACGGGTTGAGTGGCGAGGTGCGTTGTATTATGTTCTAGTAGAGTGGGTTATATTTCAAAGACCCAGCGGACGGCTGGGAAGGATTTTCTTTTCTTAATTGGGCCTTCGTGATGGATGTCAGTGCAGAGGTTGTTATCATCAATTCAGTTCCGGGTGTCAGGGACTATTCGAATGCGTTTCTTATGGTCGGGTATGTCTCCAGGCAAGGTTGCCGATTTCGGTATTGATTTGGTGTTGGTCACCTTATCATATGGCACCGGCAGGAGTTATAGTAGTGGAAAGGAATAGCTTCAGATTTCCTTGGTAAGAAGTTCGTTGGCAGGCCAATGTGGATGTGTGTTCTAGCTTGAGTTGGCTTGGTTGGCCCGAATCGCATTGTTTAGGGATAGGTTGATTCGATCGTTATTGAGCTTATTAGTGATCGAGGAGGTCTATGAGTTGCTTTCTGTGTTGCGAGACGTTATGATTTGTTGGTTATGGGCACGTATGGTGCGGTTCTATTGGGGTTCATAGTGGAAGTCGAGCGGGAAGAGTAATTGGGTGTTGCTCGGTGAATGGCGCATCGATTATGTCCTTTCAGGGTTGTGTGGTATATGTTACTTGCTTTACCGTGGGTATGATGATTTGCTTTTGGTTCCAGATATCAAATTACGCGTGGTCGTCGATTTCGAGCATAGTGACTTGAGGTGTTTCATTTGGAGCAGTGTTTGGATATGTGGAGGTATGATCTTGTGGGTTAGATTTGTGTGTTCTGTTTCTATGATGTGTGACGGGTTCTCAGCATTGTGTGTGGTGGTACCGGTGAGCTTGCGGTATAGCTCTTTCATTTTGAGTTACTTTTTATTGATTTGAGTATGTACGGACCGTTGCTTAATGGTGCATGTATTATGCAAGTTGTCGCTTAGGCCTATATTGATGTGTCATGTCACCAGAGTGGTGCGTTGGACTAGAGGAGATCATTGGGGTCATTAATGAATACGAACGGATTCGATTTCACCATGTTGGAAGGATAATATCGAGGTTCGGCTCAGAAATTGCTATGGTATTTTCCAAAGGAGTAGTGTCTTCTGTAAGGCCCCGTGAAATTCCTACTTAAGAACCCGGATTCCGTGGTACCAAGTTAGGAGCATGTGTTAGAAATTCATAGATATTCTTCGTGGCTCGCAAGCTCGCCGCGGCTCGGACCTTTTTGGATTGAATAGTGCATTAAAAAGTCAAGAATAAGTTTCCAGAAGAAAAAAAATGCAAGAAATACGGTCCAGAATGCGACCGCAGAACGTAAATGTGGACCGCATATCTGCCGCAGAGTGAATCAGAGTGTTGGTTAAAATTGAAGTCAATTATGCGGTCGAAATGCAGTCGCATAATCGAAATGCGGACCGCATAGTCATCGCATTTTCTCCTTTGAATTTTGTGAGTGCCAGTTCTGCGGTGCACTTTGCGACCGCAGAACGTGAATGCGGACCGCATTATTATCGCAGACTGAGTCAGAACGTATGGTTTTTGGGAGATATTTTTGCGGTCCATTATGCGGACCGCATGTCCATTTTGCGATCGATCTGTGATCGCATATTTGACACGGGGCTCCAATTTTCTAATTTTTAACCCGACTTCCCTATCTATATATTTGATATTAGGGCTCATTTTGAGCATTCTTCTGAGCATTTTCTAGAGAGAGAGAGGGTCCTTAGAGGTGGAAAGTGTTCCCCCATCAAATTCTCCTTAGAATATTGCTACATCCTTGAAACTAATCAAGTGGAGGCTCCTAAATCTTCAATCCAAGAGGTAAGATTCATGATCTCAGCTTTTATTTCCACACTTAAATATATAGGGCCATTAGAGAAGTTAATTGAGAGTATAAAACTGATATTCTCTACATGCATGCCAACCCATAGGATATTGGAAGGTAGAAAACTAAAAGAAGGTAATTGGGTGTATAGAGTGATGGAAATTCTTCACACAAAATGGCTAAGGTCACAATGCACCTTTAGTGTTCGATGATATGCTCGAACCAAACTAGAACTTCAGTTTCATCTCTAAATCTTTAATTAATTTGTAATTCTTGCTTAATAGATCGAAGTGCTAAGAAGTTCCGGAAATTTGTAAAAGAATAAGGAAAAGCTTTATTGAGGTATGTATGGCTAAAACCCCCTTTAATTAGAAATTGAGCTCCATTGTCATTGCGAAAGAATGGTAAGAGTTGAATTGGCTTGGGTATTGATTATCATTACGCATTAATTGATTTGTATAGAACTATACATGTTCGTGAAGGATGTGCCTTGATGTGAATAATTTACAAATCTTGATAATTAGGGAATGATGAAAAGTATAATTATGTGTTGTATTACTTGGGCTATGAGCCGACATTGAAATAAAGAACTACCCATGCTAGCTATGTGCTCACTTACCTGTGATTGGTAACTTGAATCATCCTTGAATTGTGTGGGATTGATAGTTGAACGTGTTGACCGTTGGGGATTGAGTAATGCCTCCAATGAGGTGACCTAGCCGTTCGGGTCGTGATCGGACGCCATGCCGCACACATGGTGGTAATGTGCTGATATTGGATTCTGGATAAGGGAAACAAAATATTGATTGTGAGTAATACCTCCGATGAGGTGACCTAGCCGGTCGGGTCGTGACCGAACTCCGCTCGAGATGGCGGTGGTAATGAGAATAGTGGTGAACTCGTGACAGAATTTCCCTGACCTTGTTGTGGAAATTGTATGAGAAACTATGTGAACTATTTCTTGACTTGCCAGTATTAATTGCTTGTATCTATTTGATAGTTCTTTCTGGTCAAATGGTGTTTAGTTATACATACCAGTACAATTCAAATGTACTGACGCCCCTTTTGTCGGGGGCGCTACATTTATGTTATGATTGTAGGTGGCTCCATAGCGGACAATGCCGACAGTGTGTAGCAGAGCATCTATCTACTCGAAGTCTCGGTGAGCCCCTATCTTCCATGGGGCTATATAGTGTATCTTTTGTTATTACAGTTTTCCGCTTTTGAGGTATGGCCGGGGCCTTGTTACCGGCATAGTCATGTTTATTTGTTGTATACTTAGAGGCTCCAAAGACACTAGTGTGGGTTATGTACGGGTGTTCGGGGAGTCCACTATATGTATATGTTTTAATCTTAAACTTGTGATCTCCTTAAACCGTAACTTTAATGGAATCCTTGAAGCTGACTTATGTACGGTAAATCTTTGTAATATAAAATGAACCGATGTTATAATATGTACCATGCATTCTCGTCTGTATTAATGAAAGGCATAGGTCCCGTATTCATATTGGTTTGGGGTAGGAAGTGTTCGATAAGGCTTGCTCCATCGGGTTCACTCGATTGAGCGCCGGTCGTGCCTCCCGAGGTTGGGGCGTGACATCTTCATGAAGGGTTGATATGAGAAATGGTTATGGTTTACTGCTTGTTTCATTTATCGTTGGCAGTATATGAAAGTGTTGGAATGAGACTTTAGCGGATAAGAGATTTTATGTCGGTAATTGGTTGTTGTGAACAGTTGCTGTGAATGGAAGTTATCGCTACATGTGTTTGAGTTATGTGGTACATCATATAATTGCACCTGAGGTTGCAGGCATGGGTTATTACAGCTAGATCGGGTTTATTCAGAGTATAGATGTGAGATTTTGATCTTATGGATGATTTCGGTTGTGGAAATATGGTTCTACGATTTATGGACTAGGATGGATTGTGAAATTTTAGTTATATTGGGTTATCAAACCTATGTGAGATAGGGTGACGTGGGATCACCCCCGGGTATATGCAGGGTAAGGTTATTCAGCGATTGATTGCCGTTTAGAACAACTCTGGGTACGTTCGAGGACGAACGTGTGTTTAAGTGGGGGAGCATGTAACGACCCGACCGGTTGTTTTGAGCTTTTGCACTTTAATCGCCAGTTCTCGGGCATGACTTGCCCCGTGTCATGCAATATGACTGATGTACATTGTTGGTTTTTGTTTTCAAGAAAATTGGAATGAATTTGAAAGAACAGTCTCCGTTGAAAGCTTTGAATTTGAAAGATTTTACCAATAGGTGACTTGTTTGTATATGAGCTCGGATCGTAAATTTTATGATTTGGCTAGCTCCGTTAGGTGATTTATGACTTAGGGGCGCGATCGAAATGCATTTTGGAGGTCCGTGGAAAGATTTGGCTTGAAGTGGCAAAGTTAGTATTTTGGCGAATTCCGGTTGATAGATGAGATTTTGATCCGATGGTCGAAATGGAATTCCGAGAATTGCAGTAGCTTCGTTAGGTGATTTGGTATGTGTGTGCAAAATTTCAGGTTATTCGGAAGTGATTTGGTTGGGTTTTTTTATCAAAAGCGTGTTTCGGAAGTTTCATAAGAACTTAGGCTTGAATTCGATGAGAATTGATGATTTTAGTGTTGTTGGATGTGTTTTGATACTTGGAACGATCTTGGATGATATTTTAGGATGGGTTGGCACTTTTGGTTGAGGTCCCGGGGGCCTCGAGGTGATTTCGGATGGTCAAACTGACCAATTTTGGCAATTGGAAGTTGTAGATTTTCCAGTTATTGTGTTGTAGAGAATTTGATCATTGCGATCGTGGGGGTGATGTCACGATCTCATAGAAGGATTTGGGCAGGCCGTAGTTTTACACTACGCGTTCGCATTAGATGGACCTCGATCGCGTAATGGGAGTTATTGGGTCTTTGCGTTCGCATTGAGGAGTCAGTGATCGCATAAGAGGATATGGGGACCTAGCTTATTTTGTTCATCACGTTCGCATAAAATGGAACGCGTTCGCATTGGTTTGGAAAATAAAGCTTCATGATCGCATTAGCTTGGCCGCGTTCGCATAGGCCATTGATCACGCCCAACTATGCCTTATAAAAGGACACGCGGACGTTGCAAATATAACCTGAGTATTTATGCCCAGAGTCGAATCCACAGAGAATTAACCTATCAATTACTTTTGTTGGACTTACTAAATTCTTTATAATCAACTTCCCCAAACGTTGTAAACAATAGTTGATGGTATTTCTAATAACTAAGATTGAAAGTAAATAAACAACTGTAAACTAAATATGCTTGGGTTGTAAACAATAACGAGAAGGTTCTAAGGTAGTGATTTCCCCTATTGATGGAATCCCTTCCAGTTATGTTTCATATAGATTCACCAAAATATCTCTATCAATTATGAGCACTATTTTTACTGTAAATCTCTCCCGAATAATTGCGATAATTTACTAGACGCACTCTCCCGAGATACGCTAGCTGACTTTATTTATTACAACTCACTTTAGATTGCACCCAAGTCTTCGTTATCCCTAATCCCGCCTTTAAACCTGCAATTATAGATCCCTCTTATACTTTGGGAGTGGTGTTGTTCAACAATTACCTAAATATGCGCTCTCTTCCGAGTTATGCACACTAAATAGGTACAGCTAATTGAGGATCCTGTCAATTAACTACAACAAACATATAGTTCAACAAATAGAGATTAACTGGCAAACTATATTAACATAATCAAGAAGTTCACCCTTCAATAGGTTCCATCAAAACCTTAGACTAAATTATTTAGCTACTCATAACAACGTAAAGATAAACTACGAAAATATTCATAACCCAAAATTGCAAGAAAAAGAAGAGATAAAGAACTATTATGTTTTTGGGTGATCACTCACACTTGTTTGTCTTGCCAAAATAATCACAAAATCAAGTCTGTCCTAATGTGGCCAAATTTCTACATCTTATAAGGGTTTTACACCAAGTTTTCCCGACTTGACACTTTGGTTCATGAAGTTTCTGCGTCCTATCGTGGTCCCACCGCAGTTACACCAGGACCACGGCCAAAATGGTCCTCTGAATCTGAAGCAATGTTCTGCTGCGGTCATACTGCGGTTACGCCCGGACAGTGGCAGGCCAGCTTCAGTTCTGGTTTAGTCCCTTCGCTTGGTGCACTTTGTGGGTATTGTACGATTGGCCTCCTTTTCTCCGTAATTGATCCTAAAAGTACTCCACAGACTTCTTTTATTGGATATATCCTGCAAAGCATGAAAAGTACTAATCAGAGTATTTGGTTATCATTTTTTTTTTACCATAACGCTATACAAAAATATGGTTCTTTAGGGCCTAATTATAGTCTAATTCACCTATTATCAACACCCCACACTTAAATCTTTGCTCGTCCTCGAGCAAGTTGAACCACACTTCTAGGCCTAATCGTTTGATGCATTACCCTGTTTATGTCACACCCGCCATTATGAAGGAACAACCTAAGTAGTGCAACAGTCACACCTCAGATGAAGACTCTAATGCCATGCCCTACTCATGCTTACTCTATGTACTCTAAACAGAAGTGAAGACTTTCTTTTTCTTCTTGAGTTAAATGCCCTCACATCACATTTTTTAGAGAAGTTCCACACACATGAAATCAAACTACAAGGAACTATAGATAGAACGAATTCACTCACTCTCAGCAAAGAACATTCATATGCCACACAGATACACCATAAGTTTGCCCTTAGTGTAATACTCTACTAATCGAGTTGTTCAGTCTAAGATCAATAGGGCTTCATTTGGTTGTAATGTAGGCTACGGGAGGGGTAGAATACATTTAGATATGAGAGTGACTACATCTCCCTAAGCACTTTAATACATACATTTTATCAATTAAACCTCATCCTTATGTCACCCCAAAATTCCACCTTCACATCAATGTAACTACCCCATTCTTCTTTAAGCGCACTTGCGTCAAGAGACACCACTTATTGAGGAGTTTTTTTTCCAATTCAAGTGGCTCTTCCTTTTTCAAAATAGTGCACCTTTTTCCTTATTCAATTAGTTCCACTCGAAAGCCAAACCGACCACCCCACACTTTAACTTTTACAAGGTTCATAACAATTCAAGTGCTCATGAGAGGTGAAAAGATTCAAATAGATGGTTAATTCAAACAAATGGGTAAGGCTTGTAATATAGTTTCCAAAGAAAAAGGATTGTAGGCTCAAAGAGGTTAATTATGGTAATATGTACAGGTGGGTTCACAATTATATAGGCTACACAAAGAAATGCCTAATTCATCTCTAAGACAAAACAACTTCTATTTCGCTTTGCACACACACCGGGCAAGTTCTAGGAATCGCATGCAAGCATAGAATACATGTATTACCTCACACATACTTGGCATGTAACTCATTCCGAATTAGTTTGTCAACACACTCACGTGACCGTTCAAGTAAGACAAGGTGTGCAAAATTAAGGCATAAGATTAAGAGTCTACACGTGAGCCTAGACGTCGCACCCTCAAGTTCATTTTAAGTATTTGCAGGTATGTATACCACGGGATGCATTCTTTCCCTCACCTATCTTAGCCCAAGAGAGTCCTAAGGGCCCTAAAAAGATTAAAGAAAAAAATTCTACCTAACCCGGTTCAAGAAAAGCCCTTGGAAAAGAACCGTAGTCAAAAGAAAAACCAAGGGGGAATTACTACACTACCTAAAAAGAAAATAAAATAAAATAAATCTTTTTGGCTTTTTTGATTAGACTACTCCCCTAAAGAATACTGTCTAAGTGGTCCGTCATCAGGAAGAGTCTCCTATCTTTTCTATATTTTTTTTTATCCGACCTTAGCCCTGAAGAAACCGGTCGACAAATGTCCATTGTTGGGCCAAGTCAGTGACGTCTAACATAAATACAAACAAAAACAAAAACACAAAACTACAACATACTTAATGCATGTATACACTAACAATACACACTCTAAATCAAGTCTCCCACCCCATAGAAAAAGAATATGGGTGTCATAAAACAATGAAAGCACAGAAGGGTAAGAGAACTTCTCTGGTCATCAGTCGGAGTCAGAGAAGGTGTTGGGGTCCAATTTACATGCCCTCCCTATAGCGCGGAACCAAGCCATTATCCGGCTCTCAGACCTGGCTTGCGGTCTAGACATGGAATCCAAACGTACATGCAGGCCATCCACCGAGGTGCGAAGTTCTGCCACCTCTTCCTCCAAAGAAGGCAACATAGGTCGGCTGGAGTGTGATCTAGAGAACTCCGCCCCAGTTTGGGGTTGCCGAGAGGATTCGTCAGCATCATAAGATCTCCTGGGTGGTGCCAGGGGTGCTGGGACATCATCATCATCGTCAAGCTCAATGGGAGTGGGTGCATCTCTGCCCACTTTGATCTTCAAAGCTCTGAATGCTATTTTGTGGGCAAAGTTCCATCCGTATGACTGGAGGGGACATCAACCAGCTGACATAACCTCGTCACAAGTGAGGGGAAGTAAAACCCCTTAGTCATCATAGGTGACCAGAGGATCATTTCATCTCCAATGATTTTCGCAACATCAACGTCCTTCTTGGTTACGAAGCACCAAACCAATAGAGCTCGTAAGCTGTTCACATCTGATGTATTGCCCATGGGCAATAACCTGCTGCAAATAATGGTGAACCAGCATTTAGCCTCCTATGTGAATGACTTTTAATGAAGGGTCATGTACTCCTGTATCTAAACTAGTCGTCCTCATGAGCATATTGACTCAATCAGAGTGTCCCAATCGACCCCTGGGGAATTGTGGTAATAATCAGTTTCACCAGTGAACGGAGGCAGCTGCAAAACCTGGCGAATCTTCGATAATTAGGCATTTACCACTTTGCCCCGCACAACCACAGAACGGCATATATGTTCTGGGCAGTTCACGTAGAACTCCCGGACTATCATTGGTTTGGCCATTTCAGGTTCCTCGAACAAGAACTCCATCCCCCTCCGTCTGATTTCCTCGTGCATGTCCGGTTTTTCTACATGGAGGGCAGCCTTGTCAATAGTAATCTCAGGGACAAAGCTTTTTGTAGCTTTAGCATGAAACCTGTCCTCTGCCTCCTCGTACGTGAACCGGGTGGCATCATACGTCGGCACTTCGGAAGTGCTTTCCGAGTTCCTACGCTTCTTTCGGGCTATATTACCTGCAATCAATTCAGCATAACGATCAGGGGCAGCCAAATATGTGCTAGTCGGATGGGTACTCAAACTTCGCCACCTGCTGGCACCAAACAGTTCCCTTTTTTGTCAAGCATGGCCAGTATAACCATCTAGTAAGGTGCCAAAGTGGACAACATCCACTATTGCCCCCACACCACTATCAATGCTACAATTCCACCATATAAGACCCCCCGCAAGCTTCCACAAATTAATAACAGTTAAGTGCTACCACCACCCACCCCACACAAAAATTGTCAACTAGGAACACACCCACACATCTACACAAATCAACCCCAAACACCATCTACAACACCAAACTTGGAGTCTAAAACCCCATTGCAACTAAAATTAAGAATTCTACACAATAATCACTACATAATGCAAAGTATATAAAATACAAAAAAAAGTAGAACAACTTACTTGAAGATTACCGTGGAGTCTTGGGGATAAATTTGGGGGTTGTGGAGAGGTAGGGGGTTGGAGGAAGGTAATAAGAAGAAGGAATAAAAAATGGGGGTTTTGGGTTATGGGAAGAAGAAGAAGGAAGAGAGAGTGGGTTTTGGGAAGAAGAAGAAGAAGGAAGAAGGAGGATTTTTGGAAGAAGAAGGAAGATGAGAAGATGAGAGAATTGGGTAGAAGAGGGGAAAGTGGTCGTGGTTATGGGGAGGGTAGGGTTAGTTTAGGTTAGGTTAATTAAAAGGGAAAAAAATTATAAAAAAAATCTGCAGATCATACCTGGGCCTGGTCCGACCTACTACGGTCCCACCGCGGTTACGTCGCGACCGCGATAGGCCTGTGCCTGGATGCTAGTTTCAGGGTTCTTTTCATTGTTTTGCCCCTTAGGCACTATTTTTACCTCTTTTAATGCCTACCTTTCCCATGTTATACACAGGCTCGTGATGCAAAGTCCTCCGCACTATCCTGCATATATACAATATGTTAGAAATTATACTATCATGGGTTGCCTCCCATGAAGCGCCTGATTTAATATCGCGGCACGACGCGGCACGAGCGCAATTAATATTCGCTCAACCTCTCTCTCTCTCTTTTTTATATGACATTAAAGACTACACTTACAACACATTCGTGGGTTGCCTCCCATGCAGCGCCTGATTTAACGTCGTGGCACGATGCACGTGAGCGCATTTAAGGCTCGCTCGACCTCTGAGGTTTAGTCAGGTGGATCTCTTTCCTTTGGTTCGTTCATGCCCACATATAGTTTCAATCTCTACCCATTGACTCTAAATGTACGAGAGTCTTTCTCTGTGGCAATCTCTATAGCACCTGAAGGGAATACTTCAATCACTCGAAACGGTCCAGACCATCTTGACTTAAGCTTACCAGGGAACAGCCGTAATCTTGAGTTATAGATCAATACCATGTCCCCAGGTTTGAAATGTCGCTCAACAATGTTCTGGTCGTGTAACCTCTTCATTCTTTCCTTGTACAATCTTGTGCTCTCAAAAGCATGATGTCTGAACTCGTCAAGCTCGTGCAACTCAGTGATTCTAGTTGTGCCTGCAGCCTCAATATCTAAGTTCAGTTGCTTCAATGCCCACCACGCTTTATGTTCAAGTTCCACTGGCAGGTGACATGCCTGTCCAAATAACAACTTATATGGTGACATGCCAATTGATGTTTTAAAAGCAGTTCTGTAGGACCAGAGTGCATCCTCTAGCTTTCTCACCCAATTAGTTCTTGTGGCATTCACAGTCTTGATTAACACACTCTTTATCTCTCTATAAGATACTTCAACCTGCCCACTAGTTTGAGGGTGATAAGGGGTGGCCACCTTGTGGCGTACATCATACTTTGCAAGCAACTTCTTGAAGGCTCTACTATGGAAGTGAGTGCCTCCGTCACTGATAATCGCTCTTGGTGTCCCAAATCAGGTGAATATGTTCTTTTTCAAAAATCCTACCACTACTCTTGCATCATTAGTGGGCAACGCAGTAGCTTCTAGCTACTTGGACACGTAATCCACAGCAACAAGTATGTATTTATTGCCAAAGGAGCTGACGAAGGGACCCATAAAGTCAATCCCCCAGACATCAAACACTTCTACCTCTTGAATCGGGTTCATGGGCATCTCGTGGCGATGGGAGATGTTCCTAGTTCGCTAACATTTATTGTAGCCCTTCACCCATAGGTGCGTATCTCTAAACACTGTTGGTCAAAAGAATCCGGCCTCAAGCACTTTCGCAACTATCCTAACCCCTCCAAAATGTCCTCCATATGCTGATGCGTGACAAGCCTGCAAAATAGAAGATTGTTCTATCTCGGGGACACACCTCCGGATCATATTGTCAACACATATTCTAAACAAATAAGGCTCATCCCAATAATACATGCGGCTATCACGATAAAACTTTTTTTCTTTGGATAGATGAGAGGTCATAAGGAACTATACCACTGGCCAAGTAATTAGCAAAGTGTGCATACCATGGCGCTTCCTCAAGACTAGTAGCGAGCAGTTACTCGTCTGGAAAAGTTTCCAAAATGTCCTCAACCTCAACCGCATTTTTAGCTCCCTTAAGTCTAGATAGATGATCAGTGACTTAATTCTTTGTGCCCTTACGGTCACGAATTTCAAGGTTGAATTCTTGCAGTAGCAACACCCAACGAATCAGGCATGGCTTAGACTCCTTCTTCTCAATCAAGTACCTGAGAGCTGCATGGTCAGTGTATGCAATTACCTTAGACCCAATCAGATACGATCTGAACTTGTCGAAAGCAAACACCACAGCCAACATCTCCCTCTCAGTGACAGTGTAGTTCAGCTGGGCTCCACTCAGCATTCTAATAGCATAGTATATTGGATGCATCAGCTTGTCTTTCCATTGTCCCAGCACTGCCCCCACTGCGTAGTCACTAGCATCACACATGAGTTCGAACGGTTGCTCCCAGTCGGGGGCAACTATGATAGGTGCTGTGACCAGCCTCTTTTTCAGCTCCTCGAATGCTACCCTGCAATCATCAGAAAACAAGAAAAGGTGATCTTTTTCTAAGAACTTACAGAGAGGGTTGGAAATTTTTGAGAAGTCTTTTATGAATCACCGATAGAAACCAGCATGCCCGAGGAAGCTTCTGATTGCCTTGACTGAAGTCGGAGGGGGTAGACTTGCTGTCATATCTACTTTTGCACGATCCACCTCAATTCCTTTGCTTGACACCCGGTGTCCCAAGACTATACCCTCTTATACCGTAAAGTGGCACTTCTCCCAATTTAGAACCAGGTTAGTCTCGATACACCGCTTCAGCACACGAGTTAGATTTATCAAAATGAGTTCCCCGCCACTGAGAAGTCATCCATGAACACCTCTATTATATCCTCTACCATGTCAGTGAAAATGGCCATCATGCACCGTTGGAATGTGGCGGGTGCATTGCATAGGCCAAAAGGCATCCACCAAAAGGCATAAATGCCATACGGGCAAGTGAAAGAGGTCTTCTCTCTGTCCTCCGGTGCAATGGAGATCTGATTGTACCCTGAGTACCCATATAGAAAATAGAAATATGACCTCCCTGCCAATCTGTCTAACATCTGATCAATGAAGGGAAGTGGGAAATGGTCTTTCCGGGTGGCTAGATTTAACTTTCGATAGTCCGTGCAAGTTCTCCAGCCCGTGAAGGTTCTTGTAGAGATCAATTCATCGTTATCATTCTTAACTACCGTCATGCCACCCTTTTTAGGAACACATTGAACTGGGCTAACCCAGCTTCTGATAGAGATTGGGAAAATGATTCCCACATCTAACCACTTGATTACTTCTTTCTTCGCCACTTCCTTCATATTGGGGTTCAGCCTTCTTTGATGTTCCTTGAAAGGTTTGTGTCCCTCTTCTAGTAGAATTTTGTGCATACAGTAGACGGGGCTAATCCCCTTTATGTCTGCCATGGTCCACCCAATGGCATTCTTGCACTCCTTAAGTACCAGCAACAGTTGTTGAGCCTGCACATCTAACACACTAGATGATATAATAACAGGTAATGTGGAGTTAGGTCCAAGAAATTCATACCTGAGATGGGCGGGCAATGGCTTTAACTCCAACTTTGGTGGTTCTTCGATTGATGGCTTGACTAGAGCAGTTTCTTGATTTTCCAAGTGCAAGGGCTCAAATTCTAGAGTTCTATCCCAGAACTCTCTACCCTCTAGCGCCACGCCAGATCCTCTCCATTTACCTCATCCAAATTTATTAAACATGCAATAAGGGGGTCCTCAATAGTCAGCCATTCATCATCAGTCTCTACAATTACATTCACGGCATCAATAAGAGAGCAATTGGCGAATTCACTTGGCTGCCTCATAGATTTCTACACATAGAATGTTATTTTTTCATCGTTTAGTCTCATATTGAGCTCCCCAGTCTCACAATCAATTAGAGAATGGTCTCCCCAAAATTATGAGAATCTCTTCATCTACCTTGCATTCTAGGATCACAAAATCTGCAGGGAACACAAATTTTCCTACCTAAATCAGCACATCATCCAGGGTACCAAAGGGTCGTTTCACAATCCTGTCAGCCAGCTGCAACAACATGGAGGTGGGTCTAGCTCTTCCAATGCCCAGCCCCTTATAAATTGCCAGGGGCATAAGATTGATGTTGGCCCCTAGATCACACAGTGTCTTAGCAAAAACAAAATTACCAATAGTGCATGGATGTAAAGCTCCCTGGGTCAGACAGCTTTTCTGCAATTGGTCTAGTCACCACTGCACTACAGGTCCGAGTAAGAGTAACTGTGGCTAAGTCTTGAAAATCAAACTTCCGGGACATCAAGTCCTTCATCATTTTTGCATACCCAGGAATCTCCTTCAAAGCTACAATCAATGGTATATTTACCTGGATTTGCTTTAGCATTTCAAAGAACTTCTTGTATTTCTCCTCGTTTTTGTACTTAGCCAGCCTCTGAGGGAAGGGTGCAGGAGGTCTCTTCTTCCCAATCCATTGGGACTGATCTTTATCAGCTGCTACATCAACTATTGGCTCCTGGACTGTTTCAGCTTATTTCTCGGTCTCCTTCTGAATGGTATTTTCTTCTTGAGCAGGCTGGACTGCCACCTCTGTCAGTTTCATTGATTCATCCAGCTCAATGGGCACTAGTATGAGTGTCTCAGCCTGTCTAGCTTCTTGAGCCCTTTTTTGCTCTACATCCAGATCTTTGCCATTACGTAGACTCACCGCCATCAGCTGTTTCGATCCCTGATCTTTTGGGTTTATCTGGGTATCTGCAGGTAGTGTCCCATGAGGACGATTGTTCAGATACATCGAAATTTGGCCCACCGGTACCTCAATTGTTTTGATTGTTGCATCATTGCTTCAAGTCTAGCAACCCTATCTTCCTGCCTTCCACCATGGTGCTCCTGAGGCGGGTGATACCCCTGCTGCTGATTCTGATTATTGTATCCATGTGGTCTTGGGTAAGGTGCCATATTGTTGGGGGGTCTCATACCTCCCATGTTCCCAGTGTTGAACTGTGGCTGTGCTGGCCTGTACTGCTGATTCTGTTGACCCCAGTTCTGACCACCCTGTCTCTGGCCGCCATAATTAGACACATAGTTCATGTCTTCAGGGTAGTGATTGCGTTCCACTGGTTACCAACTGGCTGACAAATGTAAGATGTTCACAAGCCCCCATTAGTAGTATCAACAATATGTACCTGCTATTTCTGCCCTGACTCTTCCACCTTTTTGGTGAGTATGCTCATCTGTGTCAATAAGGTGGCCATATTTTCAGCCATAGAATTGGATGGATCTAAAGGCACTGAGTGCACCACTGGGGTGATAGGTGTATTTCTAGTTATCCACCCCAGATTCTGAGCTATCTTGTCAAGCAGACTCTGGCCCTCTCTCCATGTTTTGCTCAAGAATGCCCCACCAGCTGAAGGATCAATAATGTTCTTTACGCTATCTAACAATCCCATGTAAAACGCCTGCCCCAATATTAGATCTGGAATACCATGGCGTGGACATATAACCAGCATCCCTTTAAAACGCTCCCATTTTTCATGCAGTGCCTCCATCGGTCTCTATTTAAAGCTCAAAATCTCATCAATTTATTGAGCAATCTTGTTAGGTGGGTGGAACTTGTTGTGAAATTGCTTGACTAGTTCATCCCACGTTGCTATAGAATTTATGGGGAGTGAATTTAGCCAGGTCCGGGCAGCTCCTGTCACTGAGAATGAAACAATAAAAGCTTGATTGCTTCCGGAGTTACATTGGGTTGCCTTTGGGTTTTGCAGATAGACAAGAAATTTTTCAAGTGTTGCTGAGGATCTTCAACTTGTGACCCCGAAAATAGTCCTTTATTCTGCAGCAAGTGAAGCATGTTATTTGTGATTTGGAACGACTCAGTATGTATCTGTGGGGCTACTATCACTGTGGATAGATTCTCAACTGTAGGTTGTGCCCAGTCATAGAGAGCAGCCTCTGGCACTATTGAAACTCCGATTTTCCTCGTGATCTCCCATGATTGTTTCGAATTGTGCAGTTATTGGTTGTTGTTTGTTTTTCCGGTTGGCCCGATTCAAAACATTGAAAAATTTCTCGGGATCTGATAATGCTTCAAATACTTCACCGGATCTCGATGAGTTTCTAGGCATGCACTTGTGCAACCCAGTTAACAAACGTTAAAATTTCAATGTAAAAATTGGGTATAGAGAAAACTGACTACACTAAGAATTTTTGTACTTCTTTCAATTATAATTGATAACACCGTTAACTCCCCGGCAACGGCGCCAAAATTTGATCACGTCCAACTATGCCTTATAAAAGGACACGCGGACGTTGCAAATATAACATGAGTATTTATGCCCAGAGTCGAATCCACAGAGAATTAACCTATCGATTACTTTTGTTGGACTTACTAAATTCTTTATAATCAACTTTTCCAAACGTTGTAAACAATAGTTGATGGTATTTCTAATAACTAAGATTGAAAGTAAATAAACAGTTGTAAACTAAATATGCTTGGGTTGTAAACAATAATGAGAAGGTTCTAAGGTAGTGATTTCCCCTATTGATGGAATCCCTTCCGGTTATGTTTCATATAGATTCACCAAAATATCTCTATCAATCATGAGCACTCTTTTTACCGTAAATCTCTCCCGAGTAATCACGATAATTTACTAGACGCACTCTCCCGAGATACGCTAGCTGACTTTGTTTATTACAGCTCACTTTAGATTGCACCCAAGGCTTCGTTATCCCTAATCCCACCTTTAAACCTGCAGTTATAGATCCCTCTTATACTTTGGGAGTGGTGGTGTTCAACAATTACCTAAATATGCACTCTCTTCCGAGTTATGCACACTAAATAGGCACAGCTAATTGAGGATCATGTCAATTAACTACAACAAACATGTAGTTGAACAAATAGAGATTAACTGGCAAACTATATTAACATAATCAAGAAGTTCATCCTTCAATAAGTTCCATCAAAACCTTAGACTAAAGTATTTATCTACTCATAACAACGTAAAGATAAACTACGAAAATATTCATAACCCAAAATTGCAAGAAAAAGAAGAGATAAAGAACTATGATGTTTTTGGGTGATCTTTCACACTTGTTTGTCTTGCCAAAATAATCTCAAAATCAAGCCTGCCCTAATGTGGCCGAATTTCTACATCTTATAAGGGTTTTACACCAAGTTTTCCCGACTTGACACTTTGGTCCCTGAAGTTTCTGCGTCCTACCGTGGTCCTACCACGGTTACGCCAGGACCGCGGCCAGAATGGTCTTTTGAATCTGCAGCAATTTTCTGCCGCGGTCCTACCGCGGTTATGCCCGGACAGCGGCATGCCAGCTTCAGTTCTGGTTTTGTCCCTTCGCTTGGTGAACTTTGTGGGTATTGTATGATTGGCCTCCTTTTCTCCGTAATTGATCCCAAAAGTACTCCACAGACATCTTTTATTGGATATAGCCTGCAAAGCATGAAAAGCACTAATCAGAGCATTTGGTTATCATTTTTTTTACAATAAAGCTATACAAAAATGCGGTTCTTTAGGGCCTAATTATAGTCTAATTCACTTATTATCAGCCATTTTTGAGGCTTGGAAAATGTGTGCTTCACGATCGCGAGCTGGGGCCGCGATCGCATAGAAGGAAATCTGGGCTGGACAGAAAGGTTTTTAAAAACATTTCCTCCGCGAGTTTAAGTTATTTTTCACCATTGTTGAGCATTTTTTAGAGATCTTGGACGGGAATTTAAGAGGGTTTAGAAGAGAATTGATTGAAGGTAAGTTCTATGAACTAAAAACATGATTTTATTGTAGAATCCACCTAGAAATTCATGAAAACATAGCTAAAGGGGAAGAACTAGGGCTTGCAAATTGGAGATTTTAAATTGGGTTTTGATGGGTCATTTGAGCTCGGATTTGAGAGTTCTTGATATGTATAGATTCGTGACGAGATATGAAACTCGTTGATGTGAAAATTTCTGAGTTTTGAGAAGTGGGCTCGGGGCTTGGGTTTTGCCAATTTCGAGATTTTTGATATTTTTTGATTGGGTATTGTTCCCCTAGCCTATTGTGATGTATTCGTTCTTATTTTGGATAGATTCGACCTGCGTGGAGGCTGATTCGAGGCGCAAAGGCGTCGCGAGCTAGAGTTGTAGCAGATTCGAGGTGAGTAATGATTGTAAATGATGTCCTGAGGGTTTGAAACCCCGAATTTCACATCGTAGTGCTATATTGAGGTGAGACACGCGCTGGATGATGAGCGTGGGGTCTTTTACTACTGGGGATTTTGACTTGGTCTGTCCCGATTGATGATTTTACCGTGTATTTGACTGAAACTTAATTGTTATTATCATGATTTGGGCTGATTGACATATTTGGGCTTCGTGCCAACTATTTGAATCCTTCAGGGATTTTTATCACTATTTCCTCACTGCTTTGACTTATTATTTGAACTCAATCCTGTTGATATCCACTGTTTTACAAACTTAGCCACTTTTACTCAGATTTGAAACTTAAATGATATTTCTAAATGTTGTTTTGGGCTGAGAACTACTATTTTTACTATGCCCGAGGGACTTGTGATGATCTTGGACTGAGTGAGGCCGAGGGCCATATGTAAGGATATGCTGAGTGATATGAGGCCGAGGGACTGAGATACATTTATATGCCACGAGGTGGCTTGAGTGATGTGAGGCCAAGTGCCGAGTGATGTGAGGCTGAGTGTCGAGTGATGATGCCACGAGGTGGCTTGATATAGCGCTTGGGCCGTAAGGGGCCCTCCGGAATCTGCACACCCATAGTGAGCACGGGTACCCATTGTTCTGAGTGATTGATACTATCTGAGAGTGAGCCCGAGGAGCTGATATGAGTGATTGGCAGGTAGCCCGAGGGGCTGATACGAGTGATTGGGAGGTAGCCCGAGGGGCTGATACTGTTCTGAGATATTGCCCGAGGGGCAAACTTTTATGTGCTCATCTTGCATATTTACTTGTCTTTTTACCGTCATACTGTGGTATTTGTGCCTAAGGGCGGATTTTCTGTGCTTAACGGTACTAACTGTTTGAAATCATTATCATTTTCAAAGGAGATTTAAACTGGGTCAAAATATTTCTATAGATTTCACAACTTCAATGTTTTTCTCAAAAGATTGTAACTTCTATACAGCATGTTGGTTGATCTACGTGATTTCTTACTGCTCAGTTGTTATTTACCTTTATTACTCATTGAGTTGGAGTACTCACTTTACTCCCTGCACCTCGTGCGCAGATGCAGGTATTTATTCATCCGGTAGCGGGTTTTGGCTGATTGGAGGCAGAGCTATAGGAGTTTAGTGAGGTGACTGCCAGCGTTCGCAGCACCGCTTCTTTTTTTTCCTGTTGTTCAGTATTTCTGTTCAGTGAATTTTTGGACCTTGTAGTTGTATTTACTCTCTTATAGATGCTCGTGACTTGTGACATCCCGATTAGGGCTGTGTTGGGTTGTACTTCTGCTAATTTGTATCATTAAAACATATTTAAATTGCTTATGAACTGTTTAACTGCTTAAAGGTGGTGTTCTGAAATGGTCTAGCTGGCCTTGTCTTCACGAGAGGCGCCATCACGACCAGAGCGGGGGTTGGATCGTGACAATTTTATACTTATAAATATTTATTATAATATAATTTATAAATATTTCTTAAACCTTTTCACATTTTATTTTTTAATGTATTATTTCAAGTTTGGACTTAACATTGTTGAATTGCAACTCAAACAAAGTTCAAATCAATACTAATGCTAATAAAAGATAGTAAATATAGTAACTCAAACAAAGCTCAAATCAATACTAATGCTAATAAAAGAAATTCAATTCAACACCAGGAATGACGATAGCGTTAGATATCTATCTTTTAATTTTATATTAGTTTATAATAAAAATACATAAATTAGTTTATCTTTTTCTTTAGTGCTTAGTTATGTAATTAATAATATGTATTAGCTATACTTATTTTAGCATGACTTATATAGTATTTTTAGATTATGTTAATTTTTACTACGGCTTATTAATTAGCAATATTTGCTTTATGCAATTTCATTGTCTTTGTTATTGAATATGTTATTATAATGTTATAACTTATCTCATATTATTATTTTATATTTTTGAAAAATACATTACGTAGTTGTATCTTACTAGGACTAAAGAAATATTTGGAGCACAAGTTACTTATTTTGTGCTATGAAGACTTTACCAAAATAAATCGAAAACCCGAAAACTCCAAAAAAAAAAGAGATTTAAAACTCCGAATTTGTTAGTTTGGTTTGGTTTACAGATTTAAAAACCTAACACCATTGATTTTGTTTGGTAATTACAAAATTTGAACCAACTCAATCTATGAAAATTCTTACCATTAAGTAGTAAAATACACGCATCAAGCGCTTATATTCCATCCCTCAACAATAGTTTTGATTGTCTAGTAGAGAAGGGGCATTTATTTCACAGTCGAAGAAAGTACAAGGGGTAAATAAGATAACAACATGAATAAGAGGAAATAAACCACGTAACAAAAGTAATAATGAACAATAAATCAAAAATCATGTAAAAGACCTTGACATTGACAAATGGAGACACATGCCTTTACAATATATGTTAAACCATTCAGACAATCCCAATCCATAGAAGTAAAGGAATAAACAATGAAATGATCAGTTGCAGAATACCATAAGGGATAGCACCAGTATTTCAACTAACACATTGTATGGCTCAAAATCCGATCGAGGAAATTTAGCATGAAGAGGTGATTATCGTGAGTAATTTATAACTTATCATGGGCAATTTAGCCGAAGTCAGTGATCAACGAAACGAGTCGCTAAGCGGTCAACCACGGCCGAGGTTGAGTACCGCAGATAGTAGTAACGACTAGTTTTGTATTGGGATCTTTAAAGGGAATATTCTCTTAAATATTCTTTTTGTTTGTACTTTTAGGGTTTTCGGTAATATCTCATATAAATAATATGAGAGATAAGGCAAAAGGCATGTAATCTTATATATGATAAGAACACTTTTGAAAAGTGAGCTCTCTAGATAAATATAAAGAACAACTTTCTAGAGAGATTCGATCCTTTTAGATTATTTGTTGTCATTTTCACCAGATCCGAGAAAGTGCTCAATATTCTCTCACATTCTTGTCATTCATCATTGTCAAAAGTAGGGGTATCAAATGGGCGGGTTGGGTCAATTTTGAGTGGGTCAAAATGGGTTGAGTCAATAATTAGGCAGGTCAAATGACCCGCCTAATTATTTGGGCTAAGATGGGTTGGGTTAAAATTCGGGTCATAATCCAACCCGCCCAACTCTTATTGGACTTTAATTAATATGTGATATTTTCTTATAAATTGTATAATTACTAAATAAGACTTTTTTGCTTTTGTTATGGTCATATTTGAAATATTAAACAAAAATAAAATTATTTCTAAGATATTTTGACAAACTTACTCATGGATCAATTTAGGTTAAAATGGGCTAAGTTCAATAAATGGAGAGTCAATAACGAACCCAACCTTGGGCGAGTTATTTAGGCTTGGGCCAAATTTGACGGCCCTAGTCAAAAGGAAGACTCATTCACCCTATTTAATATTGGGTGAATGTTCCTCCTTATATACATTTATTGTCATTTATTATTATTTGATGGCAGAATACATAAAATGACACATGAACTTGTACCCCAAATCCCTGTTACACACTCGTTGACCACGGGAATATTTTCAAACACTCAATCTTTCAAAAGTGTATCAATTACACACTACTTTCTTGCTTGACCAGTTTCACAAAATGTGTGTGTATCATGCACCAATATGCTCGTGACATGTGTCATTAATTTTAAAAAAATAAAAATACACTTAAAATTACATATATACCCCCTTCTTCATCTTCCCCACCTTGTCTTCCATTATCATTGTTCTTGAGAAAAATTTCCAGCAAGTTCCACAAAAAACAATAACTTAAAATCAAAGGACAAAAAAAAAAGAACTTTTAAAACTTTTGTAATTACTATTCCTTTTTGGATCGAGTCACAAATGGTAAGAAATTATCAAGTAGCATCTTAATTGGATTTTCAACATTCTACCACAAATTGGAAGAGATTGCCAAGTAACTTTAACTAGTCAATCAAAATCGAATTACAAGTTCAGTTCAAAAATCCAAAATTAATAAGATCGAGTTGAATTTTCAAGCTTTTTCAATAGCTCAACAATGGAGTTTTTTGAATTTTCCACCCATCTTTCGCAAAACTTGTGATAAACTTTTAAATCTAGCACACTTAAATAATTTTAAAAACCCAGTTGGATATGGCTGTTGCTTTTTATCCTCCTCTAATTCTTGGCAAATATATTTGGTTGTATGGTGGCATAAGAAGCAATGCTTCAATAATGGAAAAAGATTGAAAAGAATAGTGGATTTTTTATTCTAAAAAATAAAGAAAAGGATTTAGAAAAATGAAAAGGCTGGACAAGTACGGTCAAAATGCCTTTAGACACAAAATTTTAATCGTTCACTCGCCTCTTATGTGTGAAAAATACGCGAGTGACACGTAATCAAAAAGGTGTATTTTTGACACGCTTTCAAAAGGTTGAGTGTGTAAGCGATTATCCGTCAAAAAAAAGTGTGTAACAGGGATTTCGGTACAAGTTTAACGGGTAAACTATGTATTTCGCCTTATTTAATACCTGATACTTCATGCACACTATTGCATTGGGTACATTTATTGTTTCACACTAATTCTGTTTCTTTATTGCTCATACCTTTGGTACTGTTAATTTTAGTTCTGAAGTTATTAGCTTTAACTAGGATTAATCTTCCTTAATAACTGATTAATTAGTTTAACCAAAGATTATCGTTTTTTGGTCAAACACACATTACATGTGACATAAGCTTCTTTGTCTTCCCAACTGCTTCAGCTGATAAAACTCCTTAAATTCTGTTGAGGAAAAAAATAAATTTGTAGGATGCGACCTCGTAATTAATGAATTAAACAAAACTATAACCATTCAAGAAAATGCTTAACTTTATGGCACAAGTAATACTATTTGATTTCGGTTTGAAATGATATTGCTTATTCTTTATATATCATAACATATATTTAGTAATCTCGAAGGAGTGGAGTATGAGGATGGAACATTAGCATTTCAGCTTGCAACCATCAATACTCTGCCTTGAATTGAATAAATGAAGCTAACCACTTGGGATGTCGTTACCAAACTTTAGCTATATGGGATTCTAACTTTTAGATTTTTGATAAACAGGACTTAGATTTAGTACACCTTTGATTGGTAAAGCAAGCATCATCATATTCATTGATGATTATTCAACTTCAGAGCGAAGGGCAAATGAGAGTAACTGATAGGAGATGTAAGTTCCAGACAGCGTGTCAAACAAAATACTACTACTCAATAAGCTATTGGATTAAAAAAAAAAAAAAGTTTTAACTTCAACTTGATCAACAACATAACTAATTCGAGGTCGGATTGGTGGGGTACCATTATTCTACTTGTGGATGAAGACCTCGAAACCAGAATATCCCATCTCTTCAACTTGCATTTCCTTGATGACCATGGCTAACTCGGCAACTGATTCTTTGCATGACTTTACCTCAATGAATTTTAGAGAAGGCATGTATCCAAAGCAAGAAGGGATCATCTTAAGATATCGACATCTTTTCAATACCAAGTGTTCAAGGCATGGAAAGGCATCATCTGAGACATCCCATTCTGAAAAAGAAGAATTTTCCAGCTTCAAGAACTTGAGTTGAAAAAACTGCCCATTGCTCACTTTCCATACATTGGATATAATGGTAATTCCTTGCAGCTTGAGTACCTCAAGTTTTGGATGGGTTGCGACTTCGTTAAGATGTATGCGAAAATTGGACAGTGTCAATTTCTTGAGGTTTGATGGGAACTTCAATTCATTGATCATTGCCATTGCAGGACTAGAAGAAATCTTGAGAATTACAAGCTCCGTAAGATTGCTAAATGCAGGAGACGAGTCATATTTGGAAACTTCACATCTTAGCTTTCGAAGATTTGGCGTCTTTTCCAAAATCTTTTCTGCATTGTGCATACTAGAAAAACAAACTGAGGAAAGAGTTAGCAAATCATCCATTTTCAAGGGGCATTCTAAGAATTCTTGTCCATGGCCTAAATTGAAAAGTGCTTGGTCGTATATGTGCAGATGCCGCAACTTAACCATCTTCCAAATTGTATCAGGTAATGATACTCGTCCTCTAATTCCTTGAACTATCAAAGTTTCAAGGTTCCAAAGATTGGCTGGGAGCGAGATTGCATCTTTGGCAGTTCGAAAAGCAAGATACCTCAAAAGAGTTAATTCTTGAGGGAAAGAATCAATTATTGTGAACTCAATATCTAACACCCTCAGAAACTTGAATCTTTTAAAAGTGTATGATGCATGGTCTATTGAAGAAAATGCAATTTTTCTTGCCTCCCTGAAATGAAATGATTTCACATGTGAGAAAGACAAGCACCATTTCGCAAGGTTACTGCATCGAGAATAAAGGGATAAACGACGTGGAATCTTGTGCTTTAGAGGGAAAACATGATAAGGATCCGCACCTCTGTCCCTGTTAGTAGAAAATGGGTATGATCAGAATAAGTTCAGAACGATGATTTAAGAAAACTATCAAAGGTGTTAATTACCATGTTATCCTTTCTGAGAAATTCTCCAATTTGGCTTTCTCCCTGCAAAATTCTAACAACAGGTCATGAATGCGACATGCCTTGATTTGACCATCAGATCCTTTTTTAGCAACCATCACTAGGTTTCTCTCGATGAGATTCTCTAGGTAAACTTTTGCTATATCCTCCGGTAGCTTCTCCATGTGAGCTTTTACAAAACCTTCTGATATCCACAGACATGTTAACTTTGAGACTTGAATCTCTTTGTCCTCTAAAAATACTCCAAAATATAAAAAGCAGTTTCTCAAATGATGTGGTAAATTCTGATAACTGAGATCTATAGTGTGCTGAGAATGAGCCTGAATATGTGGACCTAAATTTGTTGCCACTTGTTCCCAACAATGTTTTTCTCTCTCCATTCTTGCAAGAATACCTGCTACCAGAACAATTGAAAGAGGCAGTCCTCCACACTTTTGTGCTATGCTTTTGCCAACATCTCTTAAGACAAAGGGACAACTTTCTTCATTAAATACCTTATTCTGTAATAACGTCCAGCTTTCATCACTAGACAACAAGCGAAGAACATGGGGATCACTTACATGTATCACATGAGAGGCAACACTATAATGCCGAGTTGTCAGAATAATTCTACTTCCGTTGTTAGCATCATGGAAGCATAAATTTAAATCATCCCATGCACTAGTTTCCCAGATATCATCAATGAAGATAAGGTATCTCGTGAAAAACAAATGTTTGCGAAGCTTATTTGCTAATACATCGTCAACCTCTTCATCAAGTTTAGCCGTCTCACCAATAATATCACCTAGAATGGCTATTAACACGTCCTTTCGTGTATATTCTTGAGAGACACAACATTGGGCACGGATATCAAAATGTGAGACAACTGACTGATCAAAGTATAGTTTGTTTGCCAGAGTTGTCTTTCCCACTCCAGGCATGCCAACAATTGATATGACATCAAGGTTTGAAGATCCTTCAATTAGTTTACCTCTTAGTTCATCCATCACATCCATAAGGCCCACCATTTCTTGGTTCATGTCAGGATTCCTAGCAAATTGTGAAGAAGTATGTGCACCGGGAGCATCTCTGGTATTAGGCAATACTAAGTCAGACACATTGCTTTCTTGAATTTCTGCTACTTCTGCCATGAGCAATCTAATATCTTCTTCAATGTGCAAAATCCAGAGGAAAAGACACCAGTCATGAATTGTTTTTTCTTCACATGCGTCAGATATATGTTTTACCTCATACGCCAAACCAATTACTTGTGCTGCAAAATGTTGAAGTTCGTCTTGTTTTTCTACAACAGCTTGGAAGCACTTGAGTTCATTCTGAATTGTCGGAAGTTGGCTCTTGACAGCATCAATTGAATTTGAATAGAAGCTTAGCAGCTCCTTCAGGTTGTCTAAAATGAAATCCGTAGCGTCCAATCCATCAATCCTAGATAAGTTGGACTGCAGGAGAAATGACCTTCGAGTGATGAGATAGATCACTGCTTGCATACTCTGAATTTTGCCTGAGAAATCAAGACCTAGTGCTTGGTTCGTCTCCCCCACAACTGTTAATGAGAAAACCAGAAGTCCTGCATCAACAATCACAGAGTCCATATCTTGAAGATGAAATTCAAGGGCCTGTATTGGTAGATTGATCAGATTGGTTCTCAATAAGTTTAGCATCTCCTTAAGAGTTGCCTTTTTTCCCTTGAAATTACAAGAAATCGGTAGCTCTTCTAAATTGTGTAGGAGAGTCTCCAGAAATCCAACTGCACAATCTACTACATACTTAGTTTGGATTACGGGATACCATCGTGACTGGACTAATTTCAGAGCTTGCAGGATATCAATATAGATCTTGCGGATGCGTGACTCGATAGGCTGAATCCTTCTTTGTATTAGATCAGGAAACAAAGAGTTCATTTCATCTGCAGATGAGTCCAGATATCTGTTGCCATGGCTCGGAATACATAACCAGGCAATCATTGCCGTGTGCCAGGCCACACCTAGAACATAGGTGAAGAAAGTACGTTGTCTCTGAGGAGCTATGCATCTGTCTGAAACAAAGCAGACAAAACTCCTAAATATCCTCAACTCCTTTAAGACCTTTTCAAATTGATACATGGGTCCCGGAACAAAAAGTAATGAACTTGGATCATTCAATCTACTGATATTCTGTACAACAGTATCAAATAATTCCATAGCAATAGCCGGATCATACATCTTGGCTGAAAGTTGTAATGATAGGAAAATGGAGTATTTAGCTTTTTTAATTTCCACCTTACAACTCCGAATATTTTCTTGCACTCCAGAGAGAATGATATGAAAATTTCGACTGTATGGCCTTACTTGTTCATAATAGAGCTTCCTGAATGTAACTTCAGCATCTTGAAACAGAGCTTGAACTTTGTGTGTGATATCTGGGATGCCGCATTCATTTGTGAAAATCTGCAAGTTGAGAATAATATCCAGGAATTTGAAATCCCTTTTAAGGAACTTGAATCGATCACCTGAAGATAGGTATTCTTCCGAAAACAACCGGAATGAACCCCATTCCTCTTCAATCAACCGCAACGTTTTAAGGGGATGAGATTCCTTTGAAAAGTGATATTTTCTCTCAAATCGACGAAATGAAACCAATTTCTTTTCATTCCGGTGCACAGTTTCAAGGAGATGACTCACATTTGACAGATATTTGTCTGAAAATATACGGAATGAACCCCAATTCTCTTCGATCCGATGCAGAGTTGTAAGGAAATTTGAATCCTCTAAACACAGAATATCGTCTATGTTTTCTAAAAACATACAGAGTGAACTCCATGCCTCTTCAGTTTGCTTCAGAGATTGAAGGATATGAGATAACTTTGACAGATATTTGTGTGAGAGCATACCGGATGAACTCCATTCCTCTTCAATGCGCTGCAGAGTGTCAGTTGGATGAAATCTCTGTGAAAACAGATATTCGTCTAAAACCCTGCGGAATGAACTGCATTCCTGTTTCATCTGCTGCAGAAGTTGAAAAAGATAAGGTTCCTCTAAAACTTGTTCCTCTGCAAATATACTGAATGAATCGTATTCCTCTTCAATCTCCCGCAGTCTGCCAAGGTAATGAGATATCTCAGACTGATGTTTATCTGAAAAGATACGAAGCGAACAGCATTCTGTTTCAATCTGCTTCAGAGGTTCGAGGATATTAGATAACTTCGATAGATATTTGTCTGAAAACAAACAGAATGAAAACCATTCCTCTTCAATCCACTCCAGAGTTTCAAGGATATAAGATATCTTTGAAGAAACACTTTTCCTCCTTGAAGACAGAATTTTCATTTTTGAAAACATGTCTCCCCTTCCAGCAGAAACCATTATAACACAAACTGCTAATGAATTATTGTGGAAGGGAAAGAATTAGCCTAATAGTAATGTCCATCAACTGTTTCTGTCATCTAACTTTCTTCCATAACCAGAGCTAGGAGGAGAAGGAAGAGACTAGAGGGCCCAATGGAGTATGTGGTCAGAAATCCAAAATAGTGACTCTCAATATTTTAGTTACTGATGTTGGCTTATGTCATTTCATATACTTTTATTTTTTTCTTTAGGTTCCCCAACAGTATTCTGTCTCAACAACAACAACAACAACAATAACAACCCAGTATATTCTCACAAAGTGGGGTCTGGGGAGGGTAATATGTAGACAGGCCTTACCCCTACCCGAAAGGGCAGAGAGGCTGTTTCCAATCGACCCTCGGCGCAGGGAAGAGAAGGAAAACAAAAACAGAAACACAAACAACATTAGTTACTCCAGCATAAATCGCATAAATAATTATCT
>MU757468.1:105986-116346 GCA_026770625.1 Nicotiana glauca | reverse complement strand
GACATCCATCACTAGGAGTCTATGAAGAGTTGAAAGGGACTCTCTCGGAATAACCTTGCAGTCCCTGCACAGACCTCTATCGCTCCCTCTGAGAAGGAGGTAATCAATCTGAGTCCTCGCCGCCAAACTTTTGAAGGTGACCAAATGCTCCTCCCTCTTCTGAAATGTCGAGTTTGCAATCAGAAGCTCGGAAGCCCTAGCGAAATCCAACAGTGTAATGCCTCCTCCGTTCCTAACCCCAAGGCCAAAGCCACCGTGCACCTCACCATAACCACCAGCATCCGCCCCAATATGACCATTAAAATCCCCTCCAATGACCAACTTCTCAGATTGGGGAATACTACTCACCAACTCGTCCAAGTCATCCCAAAAACACCTCTTGACCTCCTCATCTAAGCCCGCATGCGGTGCGTAGGCGCTGATGATGTTGAGGACGCAACCCCCGATAACCAACTTAATAGACATTAACCTATCGTTCACTTGCCTAACCTCCACCACGGACTCCCTAAGAACACCCGATAACCAATTTAATCCTGTCTCATGAACATATAAACGTTACGGATTACTTTAGTATTTTCATCTATTGAAGGGTGTCTCCTCCACTACTTGGTGGTACCTAATGATGCTCTCTATAACAAGAAGAGACAGACCCAGAATTTTAATGTCACGGGGCACCAATAACAGTTGTCCCTAAATGTTTTTAGTATTTAAGTTGTCGAGTTATTTATATACTCGTATTCAAGTTATACACATATATGTATATACAAGACTTTTACCGAAATTTAGGGGTCCCAGTGACCCTCAATGTTATACATAAGTCCGCCTCTTTCTTCAACACAAGATCATAATATAGGTGTTAAACGGGTCGGGTCAGCCCAGATCGGTTGAACCCGGAACCGGCTAGATGGAGCTGGGCTGGGCTGGGTAGGGTAAGAGGGTAGAGGGGGTTGGTTCGTTTAGGTTTTTGAAAACGGGTAACCGGTCCGGTTGAACCTGGTCCAGTGAACAGTAACCCTTACCGGGTTAACCGCCCAGGACCGGCCCGGTACAACGGCTAGAACTTTTTTTTTTGTTTTTTTTAAAATTTTAGAAATACGTGGGCCCGACTAACCGTTGGCAACGGTCAGACCTTGAATTGGTCCGTTGGCCAATGGAAATATTGCATAAATAGCCTTTTTTTTAAAAAATTTTAACCCTTTTTCAATTTACAAAACTAACCTTCTCTAAAACTATAAATACCCCTCCCCCCCTCTTCATTTCTTCACTCAATACTCATTTCTCAATCTCAATTTCTCTCATTCTCTCACTCTCCAATTTGCAAGACTTCGAGTCTTCAATTCATCATTTCACCTTTTAATTTTTTTTTGGTTGTCTTTTCTTGAATTTAATTTATCGTATTTTATCATTCGGAATTTGAAGTTTGAACAATTGAAGTTCAAAATTGAAATACTTGCTTGACGTTTGTTCGTGGTAACATCATAATTGCGTAATCAAGTGCTCAATTTATTATCGAATTTGGTACACTCTCATCTTCCTTGTATTCTTTATGTTAATACTTTGTATTAATATAACTTATAATAGTTATACAAAATTCGAAGAAAAAAATACACTAAACCCGACCCGGCCCCCTTAACCCATAACTCTTACAGTTCAATTTTTACCCGAATGAACTCGAACCCGTTAATAACCAACCCAGAATAGGCCCGGACCGTAACCCGTACGGGTCCAAAAAATAGCAGCCCGGCCCGGCCCACCCGTTTAACACCTTTAGATCATAATGAGTGTGGATAACTAGTATATTATATTTTCCTGCCTTATCAATAACCGCAACTTGGCGCGTGATAGCTAATGAAAGGTAAGGCAACTTGTTTAATCTTTTTTTTTTCTACTCCAAAACAAAGACTTCACATTACTGCAACAACGAACAACAAAGTTCAAATGTACTCTTTGCATCCTGGACAACCCAAGTTGGGAAAAACTTCTCCCAGGAGATGTCCTTCAACAAAGAAATAGAAAATTTAGCTAGACTATGCGCTACTTTGTTTAACCTCCTTAGAATATAAAGAAACTCGACATGATCAGCATGCTTGATAGCTTCCAAATGTCTTCACACAGCACTTCGATCTCCCATGAAGTAGCCACATGTTTTTGGATCATATCAACAACATTCTTAGCATCAGAGAAAATTTTCAAACTTTTCCATCCAAGAGTAATAGCACATTCAAGTGCCTTTCTTATGGAAAGCGCTTCAACAGTCATGGTTTTCCCAACATGTTGAACTGAGGATCCATGGGCATGAAGCATTTTTCTAAGGCTATTCAAAGTCGCGACACAAATACTCGCATGTCTATCATCACACCATAATCCTACATCTGTAAATAACAAAACATCATCTTGAAAATGTGTTAGTTTAGGCAGAAACTCATTTCCAATTGAATGTCGTGCAGCGAGGCAACTAGTCAATAGACCTTTATATTCTTCATACTCAAAAAGAGCTTTAGAAACAATCTCAGTTGGCACTAACATTTCCTGATTAAAGCACCAAGCATTCCTACCCTTCCAAATTTGCCACATAATATTAACACTCAAATTTAATAATTCAGTAGATTCAGGAAAGTGCTTAGCATTTAAGAACAAGTTGTACCACCACACAGAGAATTCATTTATGTTGTCAATATCATACCAATTAATAGGACTTCGTTTCCATACAAGATGAGACCGGGGACATCTAAATAACATATGTTCTATATCTTTACTTTCAAGACCACAAATATTACACGTTTTATCCAGGTTCTATAATCTTTTAGCTAAGGTATAATTAACGGGCAAAGAGTTAATCACACACTTCCTTAGAAAATGTTTAAGTTTATTTTTAATGTCTAAGTTCAACAAAGAATCCCAGAAGCTTTTAGGAAAAGAATGACAACTCGCCTGGGCTTCCGAATTCCTAATAGTCTTATCGACCAAACCTTTTGCTAAATAGTTGTGAGCACGTGATTTTTGCCTCACATGAATTACTCCCATAAAATTCTTTCATAAATTATTTGTGAAGGAGCCCCCCCCCCCCTTCACATCTTCATCTTCCTCATGTGAACTAACACCCCAAAACCCTAGCAACCCAGCTCCAACCACCAAGCCGCCAACCTTCGATGACCCTCCTCTCACGTCTGCCAGTAACCTTCTTCTTCACACGACCCACCTCATCTAAAAAAAACCTTCAATCGTTCTCTTCATCATCCTCATAGCAACGACCTCAGTGACTCTCCTCTCTAAGATCTGAGCAAGTCGACCACCATACTGTGACGACCCAAAGGGTCATCACCTGTTTCCTCATTTATTTCGTGCTTTCGAGGCCTTGAAAACCTTACTTTTATTTGCCTCGATTTGCGTGTGTAGTTCGGGCATGTAGCCGGAAGGCTTAAATATGAATTCTATGTGAAAAATAATGAATTTTGATATTAATATGGTTAAAGTTGACTTTGGTCAATATTTTTGGTAAACGGACCCAGACCCGTGATTTGACGGTCCCGGATGGTCCGTAGGAAAATATGGGACTCGGGCATGTGCCCGGAGTCGAAATCCGAGGTCTAGAACCCAAGTAAAAGAATTTTTCTTAAATTGTTAAGGAAAATGGAAGTGAAAATTGATTAAAAGACTATGGTATCGGGCTCGTATTTTGGTTCCGACGCCAGGTACAAGTCTTATAAATTGTTTAAGCGCTTTCTGTGAAGTTTGGTTGAAAATGGACGTCGTATGACGTGTTTCGGACTATAAGTTCCAAATTTGAAAGTTTATGAAACTTAGAAGAAAAATCATGTGTTTTGAGGCTTGATTCTATGTATATGATGTTATTTTGGCTATTTGATCGCGCGAGTAAGTCCGTAGGATGTTTTTGAAGTTGTGTGCATAATTGGTTTGGAGCCCCGAGGGCTCGGGAGAGTTTTGGATAGGCATCGGATTGCATTTCTCATTGTTGAAAAACCTGGTGTGCTTCAGTTCTGCAGGCTTCGCAATTGCGAAGCCAGCACTCGCAAATGCGAGCTCACAATTGCGAATTTTTTATCGCAAATGCGAAATATCCCCTGGGCAGCTTCCTTCGCAAATGTGATGCCCGCCTTTAGCCTCAACCTTTGCAAATGCGAACATTTGTCCACTATTGCGATATTGAACCTTTGAAAATGCGACATGTTTTTTGCAAATGCGAACCTTCCAGTATCCTTCATAGTTCGCAAATGCGAACTCAACTTCGCAATTCCCATATTTGGTTGGGGTTCGCAATTGCGAACCCCTGTTCGCAATTGCGACATCATAGACCTGCATTTTTCATACTTAGTCGAATTTTTACCTCATTTTTCATATCTCTCAAACCCAAACACCCATTAGCGATTTTTGAAGAACCCTTTCTTCTCCAATCCATTTGTAAGTTGATTTTCACTTAATTTCTTCAATCTTTAATAGCATTTATCATGTTTTCTTCTTAGAATCAAGGTTTTTCATGGGTGAAAATGGGGATTTTGGGTAGAACCTAGGTTTTCTTAAAATTGGAGATTTGGACCACAATTTGAGGTCTGATTTCAAAACAAATCATAGATATGAACTCATGGGGGAATGGGTAACCGGATTTTGGTTCGAACCTCGGGTTTTGACCACATGGGCCTGGGGCATTTTGGGAATTTTTGAGTAAAACTTTGGGAAATTCATTTTTATGCATTCAAGTTGATTCAATTAGCATTTGTTGATACATTCAATCAATTTGTGACTAGATTCAAGCGGTTTTATGGCGAATTCGAGGGGTAAAGCTATACTAGAGGCTTGAGTGGATTTTTGGAGCAATTGAGGTAAGTGTTTGATCTAACTTTGGCTTGGGGGAATAGGATTAGAGTATTATTAATTGTTAATTGCTGAATGATCGAGTATGGTGTATAGGCATGGTGACGAGTATCTATACACCGGTGTCTAGCATGACCGTGGGTCTTTGTTGGTACTTGTTTTGGTATACGTTGGGACTCTTTCCAAGCTAATTAATGGTGTTCTGCATAATGTGAAAAGTTTGAGGATTAATTATGAATTGTGAATTCTTTGGAGCGTTGGCTCAAACGATAACATACTATTGAGTAAGAAATGAAAGAATTGGAAAGAGATGTGATCATCTCCCTTGCCGGGATGTGTAAATTGCTCCCTTGCCAGGATTTAGCTGTTTAATTGTGTTTTTCCCTTGCCAGGACATTTCTTATTATTATTTATTTTCCCTCACCCGTTTGGTTGTGATTGCCGTTTGGGTGAGGAAGAGTGATGATGCACGAATTGTCATTCCGTGCCATTGTTGATTATATTATGCACGAAGGGTCATTCCGTGCCATTCTTAAATTATATTATGCACGAAGGGACATTCCGTGCCATTGTTGATTATATTATGCACGAAGGGTCATTCCGTGCTATTGATTGTTTATGTTTGCACGAAGGATCATTCCGTGCCATGAAATGAGAGTTATGTGAGGAAAGCACGAAGGGTGATGCCGTGCATTTTTATTTGATTGCTTTGGGTGAGGATGAGAGTAAGAGCACGAAGGTTGATGCCGTGAAACTGTTGGATTTCTTGTCTCTGTTAATTATTGTTGTGCCCTGTTTCTTATTTAAGTTGATGACTTTTATATCCGGATTGTACTCCCCCATAGCATGTTTGCCTTCCTTTTAACTATTTAGTTTTGGTATTCTTTCCTTTTATTGCACATATATATATATATAGAACTGTACAGGTTGATTGGTAGTCCTATCTAGCCTCGTCACTACTTCGCCGGGGTTAGGCCAGGCATTTACCAGCACATGGGGTCGGTTGTGCTGATGCTATACTTCTATGCTTTTTGCACAGATCACGGTACCGGAGCAGCTTTTGGACCACAGCAGTAGCACATTGAGTGGCAGCTGACTTCAGTACAGGGACTACGAGGTAGCCTAGCTGGCGTTTGTAGGCCAAAGTCCCTTTCTATATTTCTATTTGTTTTCATTGTACCGAAACAAACATTATGTATTCTTTTCATTCGGACTTGTTTGTAGCACTCTTTAGAGGTTCGTGAGATAGCGACTCCAGTTCTTGGGTAGTGAAATATTTAACTTCCGCATTGTTGGTTTCCAGTTATTTATGTTACAAAAGGCTTTCGCTTTATTTAAAGGTTTATTTTGCTATTACTACTGTGTTGTTATCCGAAAAGGTTTTAAGTGCTTGGCTTGCCTAGCTCCGATAGTAGGCGCCATCACGACTCCCGATGGTAGGAAATCCAGGTCGTGACAAGTTGGTATCGGAGCTCTAGGTTGCATAGGTCTCGCTACTCATGGACACACTCTGTAGAGTCTGAGGGATCGGTATGGAGACGTCTGTATTTATCCCCAGAGGCTACGGAGTTAGGAAAAGTTTCACTTTTGTTCGTTCTTGTCGTACGATTCCGTTTCTCAAATACTGATTGTCTTTCTACTCTGTTCTTTCACAAATGGCTAGAAAACACGCTTCCTCTTCTACCGTGGAGCAGCCCGAGCCCCCAGCAGCAGCTCCTACGAGGGGCAGAAGCCGAGGCCGTACCAGAGACCGAGGCCGGGGTAGAGCTCAGCCCCGGGCAGCAGTCCTAGAGGTGGAGCCTCATATTGACTATGATAAGGAGGTTCCAGCCCTAGCAGCTCCAATGGCCCAGCTCAGGTCCCAGGAGGGGTCATGGTCACCCCAGATCTTCAGGATGCTCTAGTCAGATTGGCAGACTTTATGGAGAGTATCACTAGAGTGGGTTTGCTGCCAGTAGCACCAGCCACTTCTCAGGCTGGAGGAGGGGTTCAGACTCCTACTATACGTACTCTGGAGCAGGTAGCTCCCCAGGCTCATGTCCCAGTGGTTCAGCTAGCGGTGGCAGCTCAGCCAGGTATTACAACTCAGGCCGGCGATGTAGCGGCTATGTCTTCGGATGCTTTGTGGAGACTTGATCGGTTCTCCAAGCTCTTCACCACCACATTCAGCGGTGCTTCATCAGAGGATCCACAGGATTTCTTATTCAGCTGTCATGAGATCCTTAGGACCATGGGTATAGTGGAGACCAATGGGGTCGATTTTGCCACCTACCAGCTTGTAGGATTCACCAAGACTTGGTGGAGGGATTTTTGCCTATCTAGACCAGTAGGGTCTCCAGCTCTGAAATGGGATCAGTTCGCGGAGTTATTTTTGGAGAAGTTTCTCCCAGTCACTCAGCGGGAAGCACTTCGCAGGCAGTTTGAGCGCCTCCAGCAGGGCTCCATGATAGTTACATAGTATGAGACTCGATTTTTTAACTTGGCACGCCATCAATTTTGATACTCCCCACAGAGCGAGAGAGGGTCCGGAGATTTATTGATGGACCGATTCAGCCGATCCGTCTCCAGATGGCCATGGGAGTTGGTAGTGATATTTCCTTTCAGGAGGCGGCCAATTCGGCCCACAGAGTTAAGATGGCCCTCTCACGGGGAGGTGGCTAGATGTCGGACAAGAGGCCTCGTCATTCTGGTAGGTTCAGTGGTACCTCGTCTAGAGGTAGGGATTCCTATGGTAGAGGTCATTCACCGAGGCCCTTTCAGTCAGCGTTCCAGGTTTCTTATGGTTCTCCAGGCAACGGTGGTTCTCAGCAGTACTATTCAGATCACCAGCCTATCAGTGCACCCCCACTTCAGAGCTTCAGGGGAGGACATTCAGGTCGCCAGGGCCAGCAGTCGCAGCAGTCGAGGTCTTGTTTTGGTTGTAGTGATCCCGATCACATTGTCAGGTTTTGCCCTCGAGTCTCGGGCAGCTCTCAGCAGCAGGGTCCTTGCCCCATGATTCAAGTAGTAGGTGATCCACAGCCCGCCCAGCTAGCTAGAGGCGGGGGTAGGGATCATAGAGGTGGAGGTAGAGACCGTAGAGGTGGAGCTCGGACCGACAAAGGTAGAGGTCAGCCAGTAGCCGATCGTCCTAGAGACATGGTTCAGGGAGGAGGGGCCCAGCCCCAGTGTATGCTTTGCCAGCTAGGCCAGAGGCTGAGTCTTCAGATGCTATTATTACAGGTACTATTCTGGTCTGTGATAGGGATACTTCAGTGCTATTTGACACTGGGTCTACGTATTCATATGTGTCATCTTATTTTACACCCTACTTGGCTATGCCTAGTGATGCTTTGGGTATCCCTGTTTATGTATCTACACTGGTGGGTGATTCTATAGTAGTCGATCGAGTTCATCGTTCCTGTGTGGTAGTGTTTGAGGGCCTTGAGACCCGCGTTCATTTATTACTTTTAGACATGGTGGATTTCAATGTTATATTGGGGATAGATTGGTTGTCCCTGTATCATGCTATCTTGGATTGTCACGCCAAGACCGTGACCTTGGCTTTTCCAGATTTGCTCCGATTGGAGTGGAGAGGGACCCCAGGTTAGGCCACCCGTAGTGTTATTTCATATGTTAAGGCTCGACGCATGGTCGAGAAGGGGTGTTTAGCTTATTTGGCATATGTCTGTGATTCCAGCACGGAGGTTCCTTCTATTGACTCTGTTCCTATTGTTCGGGAGTTCCCAGAGGTTTTCCCTTCAGACCTGCCGGGTATGCCGCCCGACAGGGATATTGATTTCTGTATCGATCTGGCCCCAGGCATGCATCCCATTTCTATTCTGTCGTATCGCATGGCCCCGCCATAGTTAAAGGAGTTAAAGGACCAGCTGCAAGATCTGTTAGAGAAGGGTTTTATCAGGCCTAGTGTTTCTCCTTGGGGCATGCCGGTTCTATTTGTGAAGAAAAAGGATGGGTCGATGAGGATGTGCATTGATTACTGGCAATTGAACAAGGTGACGATAAAGAACAAGTATCCACAACCGAGGATTGATGATTTCTTTGACCACCTTCGGGGTGCGAAGGTGTTTTCAAAGATAGACTTGAGATCTGGCTACCATCAGCTGAGGATTAGGGCGTCTGATGTCCCTAAGATAGCATTTCGCACTCAGTATGGGCATTATGAGTTTTTGATCATGTCATTCGGGTTGACCAATGCCCCAACAACATTTATGGAGTTGATGAACCGAGTATTCAGGCCTTATCTAGACTTGTTCATGATAGTCTTTATTGATGATATTCTGGTGTACTCCCGCAGCCAGGAGGAGCACGAGCAACACCTTAAAGTGGTTCTTCAGACTCTGAAGGATAGTCAGTTGTATGCTAAGTTCTTGAAGTGCGAGTTCTGGTTGAGTTCAGTTGCATTTCTAGGTCATGTAATATCAGCAAAGGGTATTCAGGTAGACCCGAAGAATATTGAGGCAGTCAAGAATTGGCCTTGACCAGTTTCAGCGACTGAGATTCGGAGTTTCTTAGGGTTAGCAGGTTATTACCGTCGGTTCGTGGAGGGGTTTTCATCTATAGCAGCCCCGAAGAGCAGANTGGATTTCGTTACTGGACTTCCAGTGACTCGGAAGAAGTTTGATGCTATTTGGGTCATTGTTGATAGGCTGACTAATTCAGTGTATTTCATTCATGTTGCCACCACCTATTCATCGGAGAGATTACCTGAGATCTACATCCGGGAGATTGTTCGCCTTCATGGGGTGCCGGCATCTATCATTTCGGACCGGAGTACGCAGTTTACCTCGCGCTTTTGGAGAGCAGTTCAGTAGGAGTTAGGCACCCAGGTTCAGTTGAGCACAGCATTCCATCCTCAGACGGACGGTCAGTCCGAGAGGACTATTCAGATATTGGAGGATATACTCTAAGCCTGTGTCATTGATTTTGGAGGCTCTTGGGACCGGTTTTTGTCTTTAGCAGAGTTCGCCTACAACAACAGCTACCAGTCCAGCATTCAGATGGCTCCATATGAGGCGTTGTATGGTAGGCTATGTCGGTCTCCAGTCGGATGGTTTGAGCCGGGAGAGGCTCAGTTATTGGGTACAGATTTAGTTCAGGAGGCCTTGGATAAGGTCAAGACAATTCAGGATAGGCTTCGTTCGGCTCAGTCACGGTAAAAGAGTTATGCGGATCGTAAGGTTCGAGATGTAGCTTTCATGGTTGGTGAGCGGGTCTTGCTCCGAGTGTCGCCTATGAAGGGCGTGATGAGATTCGGGAAGAAGGGCAAGCTTAGCCCTAGGTTCGTTGGGCCATTTGAGATTCTTGATCGTGTGGGAGAGGTGGCTTACAGACTTGCCTTGCCACCTAGCTTGTCAGCCATGCATCCAGTGTTTCATGTGTCTATGCTTTAGAGGTATCAAGGCAATCCTACCCACGTGTTAGATTTCAGCATTGTCAGTTGGACAAGGATTTGTCCTACGAGGAGGAGCCGGTAGCTTTTCTAGACCGGCAGGTTCGACAGTTGAGGTCGAAGAGTTTTCCTTCAGTG
>MU757468.1:33388-100580 GCA_026770625.1 Nicotiana glauca | reverse complement strand
TTGGTAGTCCTGTCTAGCCTCGTCACTACTTCGCCGGGGTTAGGCCAGGCACTTACCAGCACATGGGATCGGTTGTGCTGATGTTACACTTCTGTGCTTTTTGCACAGATCAAGGTACCGGAGTAGCTTTTGGACCACAGCAGTAGCACGTTGAGAGGGAGTTGACTTCAGTCCAGGGACTACAAGATAGCCTAGCTGGCGTTCGCAGATCGAAATCCCTTTCTATATTTCTGTTTGTTTTCATTGTACCGAAACAGACATTATGTATTCTTTTCATTCGGACTTGTTTGTAGCACTCTTTAGAGGTTTGTGAGATAGTGACTCCAGTTCTTTTGTAGTGAAATATTTAACTTCCGCATTGTTGGTTTCCAGTTATTTATGTCAAAAAGACTTCCGCTTTATTTAAAGATTTATTTTGCTATTACTATTGTGTTGTTGTCCGAAAAGGTTTTAAATGCTTGGCTTGCCTAGCTCCGGCAGTAGGCGCCATCACGACTTCCGATGGTGGGAAATCTGGGTCGTGACACATACTCGCCAGAAAAACTTCAGTAGCTATGAACGACCTTCCCCATTATTCTTCTTCTTTAACTCACTCATGACCACCGCAACAGCCAGCGACCCTAAGCCAACAGCAACCAAACGGACACGAACCAGGCCCGTTTTCATGTCCCTCACGTCGGATTAAACCAGCAGTCATAGTCATCCATTGTTGCATCTGCTTTTGCTTCTTCCTATTAACAAAGCTCACAAAAAACGAGTTGTAACAGCCATGCACAGCAGTAGCAGATCTCCTCCCTCTCATTCTGTCACAAAAACATGCCATTCATCTCTCTTTTGCCGGATAACACTTACACACAGCTACGCAAACGTACAAAAATGGGAATGGGGTAGTAGCGAACTCGTTGAGCGTTTATGTTCGATGGGGCTAGGCAGTTTGGTCAGAAATACTATGAGGTTCCGTCGAGTTTCGATTTGGGATCGTTGTTCGTTATTTCCGTTTTGAGGTTTGAGTTTCAATTTGTTCATAAAGGTCTATCTCTTACCTTGTTTTTTTTTTAAGTTTTCTGTTTCTGTTTTATCTCCGATGATGAAGAACGTTGTTCAAACACTGTGTGTGCATACTCTTTGTTGTTGATCTACCGTATGAATTTATGGTATTATGTAGATTGTGTGAATCTCATTAGGAAGCTTTTTCAGTAGTGGTAGGGTAGAAATTGCACTACTTAATTTAAATAACAACACTAGGTTGATGGGCAATTAAAAATTGAAAAGATAAGGTGATAATGGTGAATGCACTCATTGAATGCCTATTTAACATGCTGAAAATACTGGAAAGGGGAGAAAAAAAAGCAATAATTCAAGGAAGAAGGAACAGAGGAGACAAGGAGAACAATATAGAGAGTAAAACAAAAAATAAAAAGAGGACAATAATAGAAGAAGAGAGCTTAAGAAATAGAATTCCAAAAAAAATCAAAACGGCTAAAAAAATCAGAAATCACTTTTTCATTCTGTAATGTTTGAGGCTTTCAACTTTTGAGCCAATTTTTGAATCGTCTGGGTTGGAAACAGATTGAGCTTGGTATATGTTGTGTGGTTCATTATTCGTTTGGTCAAACTCGAGCTGATTGCTGCTGCTCGCTGTTGATTTCTTATTTGCTATTGTTTCTTGCTTCCCAGGTATTCCTCTTTTCTACGAGCAACAATATAAATATTTAATTCAAGTGAAAATCTTGCGGAATACAAGTTGTGTTTGCCTTAATTTTTTTTTTTATTTAATACCATGTAGTAGATCTATAATATTAAGTGTCCAATAAGCTTATGCTGAAAAAAAAAAGGGGATCAAATTCCTTGTTTGTTGTAGTAATATGGTATTTTTATTATAATTTATCCATCTCAAATTTGAGAGTTCATATCTATATCTCATTGATATCTTTTACTGCATTCCTCTCGTGTGTTTTCTTTTATATATCTTTGCTTAAATTAATGTTATGTAAAATTCTATTAAAGAAGAAGCAAATGTTTACTTTTGGCCGGTTTCGTAAAATCAATGATGAGAATTTTTGTACCATTTTCTCTGCAACTGAGCATATTTAGGTCCACATGCTTAATTAGAATTGTAGAAGATAATTTAAAAGATTTCAAAAATTGCTATGTCTTCTACTTATGAAGTTAAAATTTATTTGGTTTCATAAGTCTCGTACTGTTTGTAACGTCAAGAATAGAAGAATAAATACGGTGTCATAAGTTTCATTGTATAGTTATTGAATTGTATGACATTTTGGTCTTTGTATCGCTACTGTTGAGAAAGAAGAAACTACAAACTTTTGATTGGTTAAGTATATTAAATTAAATATTGGGTATTAGTCTTATTTAATATTTTAGGTCAATAGTTAGTTTATTCTCTATGTCACATAGTATATTTGTTTGGGATTATTTTTTTTATATTTCATTAAGTATTAACGTGATACTAGTTGGAGTATTTAACTTTATTGATAAATAAATATAAAACATTGTTTGAATATGACTGAGATGAGAGTTGGGAATAAAAATATTTTTATTGCTTTTGTTATATTGTCTTCATTCTCGTGTAATTGCCAAATTCATTAAGACAAGTAAGTCACAATTTATTCTTGTTTTATAACTTTATGGTATAATTGACCTGATAAATAATTTAACAAAAGGATTTCATATTCCTTTTTTATATAATCTTATATCGCTAAATTATAGCATCCCAATAATCTCAAAGAAAAAAAAATAAAAATAAAATTCATATTTTGCTTTAGGCACGCAATTTAAATTAACTTCTTAAATTCGGGTGTGCATTTATGTGATCCAACTACAATTCTCAAAATATGTTAGATAAAATATGTCGTGGACCACAGGTGCATTTATGTAGCGTGGCTTACGATGTATTTTAAATAAATTTTAATTTTTCTAAAATATTAAAAGCGGCTAAAATAATAACACCCTTTTGCTTTTACTTTTGCTTTTGCTTTTGGATAAAGAGAACATTCAAGTGAGCTTTAAATCATGTTTAATGGATATTGGTTTTGAAATTTCTGATTTCATGATAACAATATTTCGTAAATCATGCCTTAGCATTTTTCTATGTTTTGTAGTTCCTTATTTAGTTATTTTATTATTTATGCAGTTCTACCTTAAGAATTTTGTAAGATGGACTGTTAGTAATTCATTAAGTTATGATTTTTAATAACTCTATAGAATAATTGATTCTCTTAATGATAATAATAGTTGTATCATACTACTCCTTCCACTAAAATCTCCTATTCATAATTCACAACTTTGTAATAATCTAAAGTAGAAAAAATAATTTAATGAATATCGTAGTTGCTTTAGGCGCGATATTTTAAAAGTTACCTTCCTAAACTCGGGTGCGCATTTATGTGACCCAAATCCAAATCTCAACAATGTTAGTTAAAATATGTCGAGAGTCGCGGGTGCATTTATGTGGCGTGGTTCAAGGCGTATTTTAAATGACGTTATAATTTTTTTTCAAAATAATTAAAAGCGGTTAAAGTTAAAAATGCACATAGATTTCAAACATGTTATAAAATCAGATAATTAGGCCAATAATAACAGTTGAGCGACCGTGCTAGAACCACGGAACTCCGGAATGCCTAACTCCTTCTCCCGAGTTAACAGAATTCCTTACCCGGATTTCTGATTCACGGACTGTTAAACAGTGTCATTTTTTTTCTCGATTCGGGATTAAACCGGTGACTTGGGACATCATAAATCTCCCGAGTGGTGGCTCTGAATCTTTTAATAATAAATCTCATTTCGATTGTCATTTAAATTGAAAAAACTCTTTTATGCCCTTACGGGATATAGTGAAAAGGAGATGTGACAGTAACCTGACTTAACATTATAGTTTCCATTTTGAGTGATGCCACAATAATCTATCATTAAGATCTATGATGAATATGAGTATAGATAAAATTACATCTACATCTTTAGGTTCAAAGGTCATACTTATCTTATGAAATTTCCAGGTATGTATATCTTCGTCAATTAAGTCCGCCACTTAAGATGTATACTGTTTTGCATTTGAATACTTTTTGGAGTAAAACATTATCTTGCTGTTTTGGATTTGGTGTGTTCTTAGTCTTCCGCACCTTTTTTATAATCCCTTTGACCGAGAGGAGCCGCCTATGCCTTTGACCGAGAGGAGCCGCCTCAAAGGTAACATCTGGTTTATTATATGTGGAAGTTATCAAAACCTTAATAGTATTACTCCGCCCGTTCCAATTTATGTGAACATGTGTACAGAATTTAAAAAAAATAAAAAATTTTGGAATTTATGATTCTAAACAAATTCAAATAGGGTCCAGAGTATTTGTGTGGTTATAAAAGTTTCTCATTAAGGGCAGAATTGTAAGTTTAAGCTAAATTGTTACCAAATTTAAAAATGATTCATTCTTTTTGAAACGGACCAAAAAGAAAATAAGTTATAAACTGAAACGAATATTAGTTATTTAGTTGTATGTTCACAAATTGGCTTTCCCGATCTCACCTTTGATGATGACTATTTGGCTCTTCTAAGGTTCAACAGACACTCACAAAATTATATAGTAGACTAGTGAATTTATCTATAAAAAATATAAATTTAATTAAAATAAAAGAGATAAATGGTGTACATATATAAATAAAAAATAAATTATATATATTGATTGGGGTTAAATGGACATCTTTCATAAACTGACTTTTTAAAAAAACAAAGAATTATAAGCAATTTTTTCAATGTGTGTTTATATGCACCTTATTTCCTTAGTCTAATACATATCTATAACATGCCTATTCTTTCATTAGATAGCACAGCTTTAGTTTTTACTTTAAAAAAAAAGAATCTTCTATTCAAATCATAAAACTTGAAATGAGTGCAATGCAACTAATAAATAAACAAAAGAGTGACGTCTAAAGTTGTGATGTCTGCCCATTGAATTGTATTTCCAATATTTATTTATTTTCTTATTCCTTTTCCTTTTTTCAACTTCTTCCTTTGATTATTCTTTTTTTTTTTTTCTGAATATATTTTTTAAACTCCTTACCAATTCTTCTATTCTAGAAAAGTCATTGAATCTGCACGATCATTATTGATTTCTTTCCTCTTTCCTCCTCTTAATTCATCTATTCTTGAAAACTCTTTAAATCTCTACTATTCTCCATAAATTTATTATTTTTCCTTTTCCACAGTTATTTCAAATAATTACAGTTTAAGTTATATACATATCTACATGCGATTTAATATAAAAAAATTAATGTATTATTTGCTTATTTACCATAATAGAAAAATATGACATGATATTCTAAATAAATTTTTATACATCATAAATGTATAGATGTAAAATAAAATACTTTGCTCCCTTCTTTATAGTATTTACAAATATCCAATTTCTTCTCCTAACTCTCTGCAAAATTCCCAAGAAGTCTGTTTTTTTCTCTTTCAATGTTCTCATCCTCAATCCAATAAATTGAAAAAAATAGTTCATTAAAAAAAAAAAAAAAAAAAGATCCAAGCACCAGGGAGGCAAAGAATCAAGAAATAGGAGAAGGAAAAGAATTTATTTCTAGTTCCTCTTTGATTTTTTTTTTTTGGTTAAACATTCAAGTTATATATATTTTTTGTTCATGAAATTATATTAGTAGTATCTCAATTAAAAGGCAAGAAAAATAATATTATTAGAGCGTTTTCACATCAATTTATTTTCACTACCTTCTTCCTCAATAATGTGAATAGCAAAGGTTCCTCAACAATATCAACTTTGCTGGCTAAAAAACCAGCTTTAGTATATTTCAAATTCAGCATTCTTAAAAATTTGATTGCTGGAAGTGAACTTATGAAGATAAATGTTCATATAAAACTTGTTACAAATTAAATTCTATTTTTTCTAACTTATGATCATATCAATGGAAAAAATAGGGAAAAAGAAAAAAGATAATGGCAAAAAAATGAGAAAAAATGCTGGTTTAATCGTTGTTTCAAACTTATCTCTACGCTCCAATAGTCACATAATGAATGTTTTTGTAAAACAATCATCAACATAAATTTACATAATGCACCAGAGGTAAAATCATTGAAAAAAAAACTATACATGTATTGTTTCTTACAAAAATGCTTTTTAATGGTCATTGGACAAGGAGGGATGACTTTACGCCCACAAAAAAGATTTCAAATCTGATATAAGCAACATGTTGTTGAGAAGCCTACGACTTTATCTTCTTTAATATTTCACAATAGTTCTTTTATGTCATGATCCAATTCCCGACCTCGGTCGTGATGGCGCTTCTCGTGAAGATAAGGCCAGCCAAACCAAAACGGAATACCTCTTTTAAATAGTTATTTATCATAAACATTTCTAAAACATGATATAATATCTATACTTTTCGGAATTTACGATAACAACAATAGAAACCATCCCGACACAGCCCAAATCGGGATGTCACAAGTCATGAGCAACCAAGAACTCCCAATACAAGTCTACTGAACACTGAATTCGATACAACAGTTATAAAAGTATGAAAAAAAAAAGATAAGGGAGGCATGGAGGCTGCGGACGCCAACAGCTACCTCGTAGTCTCCAAGTCACTGCCTGAACTGGGAGGATCAGCACTCAGGAGTGGACTCTGCGATGCCTAAATCTGCACACACGGTGCAGAGAGTAATGTGAGTACTCCGACCCAGTGAGTAATAATTATAAACAATGGCTGAAAGCATGAAAAGACATAAAGGCATAAAGCAAATCTATATCAAAGTAGTAAAATCGCTTAAAGCAGTAAATCAGTGAAGAGATCAAATGAAATCCCTTTAAGAACAAGTAAAATAGGTAATTTAACAAGTAAATAACAAGTAGAAATCCACCCCTCGGGCACAATATCAATCACTCAGAACAGTAACAGCCCCTCAGGCTCACTCTCAGTACAGTATTAGCCCCTCGGACTTACTTTCAGATCAAATAGGTCCCCGCACTCACAGTGGGTATGCAGACTCCGAAGGTGCCCCTTATGGCCCAAGCGCTATATCAAGCTACCTCGTGGCATCATTACTCGGCCTCACATCACTCAAGCTACCTCGTGGCATATAAAGTATATTAGACCCTTGGCCTCATATCGCTCAGCATATCCTCACATATGGCCCTCGGCCTCACTCAGTCCGAAAATCATTACAAGCCCCTAGGGCATCAGTAAACCAATAGTTCTCAGCCCAAAACATCATTTAGAAATATCTTTTAAGTTTCAAATTTGAGTAAAAGTGACTGAGTTTGTAGAACAATACATATCAATAGGACTGAGTTCAAGTAAGTCAAACAGTGAGAAAACAGTGATAAAAATCCCCGAAGGGTCCAAGTAATTGGCACAAAGCCCAAATATGGCAATCAACCAAATCATGATGATAGCAAATAAGTTTCAATCAAATACGCGGTAAAATCATCAATCGGGATGGACCAAGTAACAATCCCCAGTAGTAAAAGACCCCACGCTCATCATACAGCGCATGTCTCAGCTTAATATGGCACTATGATGTGCAATTCGGGGTTTCAAACCCTGAGGACATCATTTACAATCATTAATCACCTCGAACCGGCTACAACTCTAGCTCGCGATGCCTTTGCCCCTCAAATCAGCCTCCACGCATGTTGAATCTATCCAAAATCATAACGAATACGTCAGAATATGCTAAGGGAACAAAGCCCAAGCGAAAACAATAGAAAAATATCAAAAATCCCGAAATTAGCAAAAGTTGAGCCCCGGGACCACTTCTCAAAACTCAATTTTTTTTACATCAACGGGTTCCTTATCCTTCCACGAGTTCATACATACCAAAAGTTCTCAAATCTGACCTCAAATGGTCTTTCAAATCCCAATTCAAAAGTTCAAAATCTCAAGCCCTAGTTCTTCCATTTTTAGCTTAGGTCCCATGAATTGCTAGGTTAATTTCACAATAGAATCACGTTTTAGGTTCATAAATCTTACCCCCAATCAATTCTCCTTGAATCCCTCTTCAATATCCCTCAAAGAGCTCTCAAAATACTCAGCTATGGAGGAAAAATGGCTCAAAATCGCGGATGAAATGTCTAATAAACTTTCTGCCCAGTTCTGATATTCCTTCTTCGCGAACGCGGTCAAACTCTCGCGTTCGCGATGCACAAATTTAACTTGACCATATTTCCTTCTACGCGATCGCGACCAAGGGCTCGCGAACGCGATGCTTTAGACTCTTTCACCTATGTGAACACGGTCCCACTTACGCGAAAGCGAAGAGCAACAACTCCTGAACCCTTCACGTGGCAACTCCACTATGTCAACGCGACCTACCCTCACGCGAACGGGAAGCACCAGCCTCCCACATTCCGTGACCGTGAGGCCTCAAACGCGAATGCGAAGGCCAAACACAGACCACCCCCAAAATCCTTCTACACAATCACGACTCGCCCCATTCGATCGCGAAGGCCAATTTCGTCTGCAACAGCTGAACAGTTTCTACAATGATCCAACACCAAAACTAGCCCGATTGGCCACCCGAAACTCACCTGAGTCCCCCCGGGACCTCAAACAAAAGCACCAATATATCCTAAAACCTCATTCAAACTTTTTACAATCATAAATACACCTCAAACAACACCAAATCCATCAATTCACCTCGAATTCAAGCCTAAGTTTTCTAAAAACTTCTCAAATACGCTTTTGATAAAAAAACCCAACCAAACCACGTCCGAATGACCTAAAATTTTGCACACACATCACAAATGACATAATGAAGCTACATCAACTCTCAGAATTTCATTCTGACCCTCGAATTAAAATCTCACCTAACAACCGGAAATCGCCAAAATACTAACTTCGCCAATTCAAGCATAATTCTACACCGGATCTCCAAAACCAATTCCGATCACACTTCTAAGTCATAAATCACCTCCCGAATCTAACCGAACCATCATAACTCACATACGAACCCTCTAACATATAAGTCAACATCTGGTTGACTTTTTTCCAACTTAAACCTTCTTAAAATAGACTAAATGTCTCATTTCTTACCAAATCCACTACGAACGCAAACCAACTGACTCGATCACATAAAACACAGATAATGAAGCAAAAAGAAGCACAAATGGCAGAAACAGAGCGATAAGTCATGAGACGACTGGGCAGGTCATCACATCTATCACACCTCCTTTTTACCTATACCCGAAAGGGTATAATAAAGGGCGTTTTTTCTAATTTAAGGACAATCGAAACGGGATTTACTTATTAAAAGATTCAGAGTTGCCACTTGGGATATTTATGGTGTCCCAAGTCACCGGTCAAAAATTCCGAATCGAGAAAAAGAATGACTCTATTTAACAGTTCGCGAACCAAAAATCCGGGTACATAATTCTGTTAACCCAGGAGAAGGTGTTAGGCATTTCCGAGTTTCGTGGTTCTAGCAAGGTCGCTCAACTATTATTATTGGCCTATTATCTAATTTTAATACATGTTCAAAACCTATGTGCATTTACCACTTTCAATAAATAGTATTACATATTGCGAATCGTGTTACGGGAACCATACCTGTAGCCATGATAATTTTTCAATTAATCGCGCACACATTCAACCAGTGGGTAAAATGGTCTAGTGATTCCAAATGAAATTTAAGAAGTTCATTTTATAGTATTGCTAACTCAAAACCAAAACAAATATTAGCACTAAAAAACCATCACATAATAATACTTGAATCGATTTTACCTAAAAAAAATTACCATAACAGAGATTCTTCCTAATCACTAATCACAACAGAATATAATATTACTAATAATGTTATCTCAATTTTATTGGCGGACAACAAACTTTCGTGTGGAAAGGGAGCAATAAAATGAGGATTAATTGTATTAGAGAATGCAACCTTCCACACATGCCAGCTACACTCCAACTTATTAGTTATTCCCTCACTATTTAAATGCTCTCCTGACTCATATAAGCGCGTATTGGTACCGATGTGCAGAGCCAAATGTGAATTCCACTACTTTCTTATGATAACAAAAGAAATTCAAAACAAAGAACCAGCTCAAACAAATTTGAAATTAACGTTGCAGATCATCATATTGAACACCAAGAAGCACGAAAAAGGCAGAGACATTTTGTTGTCAACTGAAACGAAGGACAAGAAAGCATGGTCCTGAATTCATCCTTCACGACTTTGATCTAATACTCAAAACCATTACAAGATTTAAATCTTCATTTCAAAAGATGATAAACACTAAACTACTCTACACTTTGAGAAAGGAAATAAAAGCAGACTGACTCTATCTAAACCAAAGGAGGGATTTCCCTATATTGCAATATAGAACACTTAATTCTCAAAGAACTATCAATCTTCTATATCTTAAAATCAGAACTGTTAATCACTTGTTGAAAATAAAACACTTAGTGTAACTACTATAGAGTATTATAACCAATCATCCTATGGTATTATTATCAAGACATAGTCAACATATACTTCAGTTTTCGTTTGGAATGCTTCATAAGATTTCAAAACATATGCATAAGCCTGGTGATATGGAGTCAACAGGATACTGTCAATTATATTTCATGTTTCAAATCAAATGAGGTTTCTAAATACTACATTAACTTCTTTAACACTTCTATACAGAGAAGAAACAACAATCACTACACTTTAAATAATGTTCCAGTCTTTTTACAAAACCATCATTCAACTAGAGTAATCCTCTTACTATAACTTTCAGAACTTAACCGTAAAAATGATCATTACACATAACATGAACTAAGCTAAACCGCAGAAATCAGTTATTTTTCAATGGGTGTAGAAATGATATTTAACCAACTGATATGTAACAGATTTTTCAGTTGAATCAAACAAACTTCATGTTCTTCTATTTCATGCACCAAAGGAGTGTGGAATACCTGGAAGTGAACAAAATAAGAAGTGAAGGATCAGCAGTATTAACAAACAGGGATCAACAACAGCAACAACAATAGAGCCCAGCAAATCCAGACAGTGAACCAACAGACCAGTTTTAAACCAGCTGATGAGATACAAACAATACAAACACTAATTTCAGTCAATTAATGGACCAACAGACTTCAAGACCAACTCAATTTTAACACATCTTAACACCAGTTAACAAGAATCTTGCTTTATCACCAAGAAAACATCAAAAAAATCACCAAAAGAGATCAATGAAATAGTGTTGCTCTAAAGTTTATCAACCTTTTGTATTTTCAGAAATTTTCAGCTCTTAAAACTCTCTTTTTATCTCTCAGCTCTATATTTTCAATATTTTCTCAATGTTTTTCAGAATGTTCAAGCTTTAGATTACTTAAAGCTCGATCCTATTGCTCTCAATATTTTTTCAGAATGCTCTAGACTGATTTTGACTCTAAACTCTTACTCTCAGTCCAAAAATCTCTCTCCAATGTCTCTACTGATCTCTGTATTTATACCCAAACCTTAAACCCTTTCCAGCCCCTTTTTCCTTCTTTACAGTTGTACCTCTAGACCTTTTATTATTACCCCAATGTTATTTACTTTCCAGCTCCTAAAAGGCTTTTAACAGGGTGTCAATCCACTAGTAATCCCCCTTTTATTTTTAACTCACACCTTTTCCTTTTACCAGTTCAGTATTGCATCATTAACCCTCTGTTAGCAGACTTTATTTTAATTACCGAGGGTCCCAATTCCCAAACTACCCCCTAAAACCCCTGTGAATTTCTTCACTGAACCCAAACCAAAACCTGGACCAAATTGACCCAATACGGATCCTCACAAGTCTGCAATTCCCAACTAGTTCCTTGGAATACCCCTTAGAGTTTCTAGACTAACAGTAGACTCCCCTATAGGTTTCCTGAAGTGTGACAAATAGGGCTACTCAAATGCTAAGGTTTCAAATAGATTGAGAGATGAAATTCTTAGAAAAGGTGCAGAAACTTTGTCAATTGAAAACAAACTGAATATGAATTAAACACACAAGCATTCACAGGATTATGTAAATCCAACATTTAAACAGAAACTCATATACAATGACTTATCGCAATTAAACTAAGAAATAATTTAAACAATTTAAACCTAAGTTAACTGACATGAAATGTTCAAACTTGTTAATTACATCAATAAAACACAAACGGATCAAGACTTACGTAGTAATTCATAAAAGAACAGAAAAAGGATACGAACATGAATTTCAACCTACGGGAAAGGAGATGAGGAGGAAGAAGAATAAAAGAAACTTAAAAGGCATAAAAAAAACTTACCATAATCAAACCATTAACTTTGTTTCGAAGAATCTCCTACTCTCTGGTCGAAACAGACCTTAATCATATTTTTTCGACCAAAAACACACGATTATAGTCTATTTCAACCTAAAAATCTTGAAACCTCAACAATCAGCATTTTTTGGGGATTTAGGGTTCAACCTTCGATCTAAAATTTGAGATGTTCTAAGATGATTCGAAGGGAACTGACATGGAATTCGGGATGGCGGAGGCTTGGTGGTTTTTTGGTATTGATTTGAAGGCGATTGGGTGAGTTAGGGTTCGGGGCTGACTTTCGATCGAAGATTCGAAGAGCTTGGCTGGGATTCGAGGGAAGCTGTTTGGGGTTCCAGAATGGGGAGGGGGAGAGGAATCCAGGGTGTAAATTTGGGGGCCATTGGTGACTGACCGCCGCCATGGGCGATTTCCGGCGGGCGGTCAGCGGTGGTTTGTGGTGGTTGTGGATCTGGTCTCTGAAGAGAGACGATAAAGAGGAGGGGGTTATGAAAGAGGGGGCAGGGTCCGTTATTCTTTTATATACTGATTGGGAGATTGAATCCAGGCCGTTCGATCAAATGAGATCAACGGCTTGGATCAATCCACTTAACAAAACGGTGTCGTTTCAGACTCTTTTGAGACTAGATCGGTTTCTGACGGAACGAGTCAGGGCCAGATATGGGTATTGGGCAATGCTGTAGACTGTTGGATGGAGATGGATGGGCGGTTGGGATTTGCTACTGGGTGGATTTCGTTTGGGCCTTGAATTTGTGGCCCAAATCCGGGTCCTTTAATTCTTTTCCTTTTCTTTTTAGTTTTTTTTTCAAAATATTTTCTTTTCAAAATTGTCTTAAACCCTAAATTAATCCCGCTAAATTAAACTAATTCAACTCTAAATTATAATTATCATAAACATTTAAATAACAAATCGCACAATTTGACATTAAACACTAAAAAAATTCAAAAACACATTTTTAAATTTTTGTTTCCTATTTTTATAAAACACTTAATTATTAATTAATTCCAAAATGTCTAATTAAATCCCAAATGCAATTGTAACATATTTTTGTATTTTTTTTTTATCAATTTAACAAATAAACGTGCATAGACAAATGCAAACAATAACAAAAAATACCACCAAATTTCCTAAGATTTCAAACAATAAAACAAACAATTTTTGTTTGATTTTGTAGGAGTAATTCATGTGAGGCAAAAATTACGTACTCACAGTTGCTTCTCTTTGCCCGTAAACATGAAGAGTTTTCGTGCAAAGATAAGTGAGCGGATACGAGCGATTTTTTCCCGTTTGAACACTCCATGTGAAGCATTTTTTGAAAGATTTGACCGAACCTCTGCTTCAAAGGTTTCCTACATATCCTTGGTTAAAAAGGAATCGGGTCAATATAGTTCGGGAATTTTGGTAGCTGGGACTACCATGAAGCTGTGCTTTACTCTTGCTGCTGCTGCTGCTACTTGCTGACCTCCTTATTGCACCATGCTAAAAGAAAAATCAAAGAAGCTAGACTAAGCTATGATCTATGAATTACAAAGGCTTATTCTCAAACTTGCTCTGCAACCGTTGTTGCCTTGTTGACTTGCATTTTCTTACAGCAATTCCTTTGTTCCTATCTTGCACCGAATTCTTGAGATGCTCTCCCCTTTGTTCAGGTGGGTACTTGATTGCTGATCTTTTAAATGCTTTCTCTTGATCATTGTCGTCTTCCTCTATTCTTTAGGCGGGCTCTTGATTACTTGATCTTGAATGCATTCCTCTGTTCTCCAGGCGGGCTCCTGACTTCAAAACTTGAATTGTATTCTCTTGTTCTCCAAGTGGGCGCCTGATTTCTAAAAACTTGAATTGCATTCCTTTGTTATCCAGGTGGGCGCCTGATTACTGAATTTAAATTGCATTCCCTTGTTATTTAGGTGGGCGCCTGATTACTAAATTTAAAATGTGTTCCCCCGTTCTCCAGGTGGGCGCCTGGTTTCCAAAACATGAATTGCATTCCCTTTTTCTCCAGGTGGGTGCCTGATTACCAAAACTTGAATTGTATTCCCTTGTTCTCCAGGTGAGTGCCTGATTACTGAATTTAAAATGTGTTCCCTCGTTCTCCAGGTGGGCGCCTGGTTTCCAAAACATGAATTGCATTCCCTTGTTCTCCAGGTGGGTGCCTGATTACCAAAACTTGAATTGTATTCCCTTGTTCTGTAGGTGGGTGCCTGATTTCAAAACTTGAAACGTATTCCTTTGTTATACAGGTAGGTTCTTGACTTCAAAACTTGAAATGTATTCCTCTGTTATACAGGCGGGCTCCTGACTTCAAAACTTGAAATGTATTCCTCTGTTATACAGGCGGGCTCCTGACTTCAAAACTTGAAATGTATTCCTCTGTTATACAGGCGGGCTCCTGGCTTCAAAACTTGAAATGTATTCCTCTGTTATACAGACGGGCTCCTAATTTCAAAACTTGAAATGTATTCCTCTGTTATACAGGCGGGCTCCTGACTTCAAAACTTGAAATGTATTCCTCTGTTATACAAGCGAGCTCCTGACTTCAAAACTTGAAATGCATTTTTCTGTTATACAGGCGGCCTCCTGACTTCAAAACTTGAAATGTATTCCTCTGTTATACAGGCGGCCTCTTGACTTCAAAACTTGAAATGTATTCCTCTGTTATACAGGCTGGCTCCTAACTTCAAAACTTGAAACGTATTCCTCTGTTATACAGGCAGGCTCCTGACTTCAAAACTTAAAATGTATTCCTATGTTATACAGGCGGGTTCCTGACTGCAACAAAATGGACAAAGCAAAGAAACTTTTCTGCCCCAATTTGGTGACTGGGAATCATATTACCAGATATTAATAAGAATTTGAAAGCTAAAAATTTGAATTGTACTCCCTCTATTCTTCAGGTGGGGTCCTGACTGATGAAACTTAAAAGGTATGCCTCTGTTCTCCAGGCGGGCTCCTGATTTCAAAACGTGAATTGTATGCCTCTGTTCTCCAGGTGGGTGCCTGACTTCAAAACTTGAATTGTATGCCTCTGTTCTCCAGGCGGGCTCCTGACTTCAACAAAATGGACAAAATAAAGAAACTTTTCTGCCCCAGTTTGATAATTGAGTGCCTTTGTGAGTGTTAATTGAATCATGTTACTAAACCCTTTTAGTAATTTTAAAAGCTACGTCCCATTATCCAGGTGGGTCCTGAAAACTTCTGGTAAATTACATGGTTTAACAATTCATTATATTTTCTTACTACTGAACCTCTTGTTTTTCCTTTCTCTCTTCTTTTTTTTTTCAAGATAATCTTGATGCTATATTCCATTATCCAGGTGGGTCCTGAAAATATCTAATCAAATCTTACCTTACGAGTGACAACTTTTATGTCTGAATTAAACTTCCTTACAACATTCCTTATCCTAATTCATATTACTATCGGAAATATTAAAGCTTGGTCCCATTATCCAGGAGGGTCCTGAAAGCTTCCCACTTTAGATTGGGGTAAAAAGGTGGAAAAGATGGTATTTCTTTGGGGTGAATTTGTGTTAAATTCTGCTTCTTGTTCTTATTTCAAAACAAGTCCCATTTTCCAGGAGGGTCCTGAGGATTTAGTTAATCAAACATATATGGTACTTACTCTTCCTTGCGACATGTTTCTCCACTATCAACAACATTTTTCCGTTCCTGTTTCACATCACAGAAAATTTTGTCAGTTTAAAATGTGTTGATCGGTTGTGATACTCTCGACGGGGATGGTTTTCCCCTTTCTCCTTTCCATACTCTGTTTTGTCAGACTGCTTTGAACCTGGTCGAGAATTTCCGACCTTCCGACTACTTCCTTATCGACAAACTTTCCAACTGTGGCTTCCCACTTCTAACCTTCCTATCTGAAACTTTTCCAACATGTTGCCTTCCCCTTTTTGGACTTCTTATCTGATCCGATACTTTCACAGAATCTTCATCACTCCATCATTTGGTTTATCAATGATGCCTCTTACATCCTATCACCTTATCTCCAGCCGATCCTAGCCACACTTTGCTTTGCACCCTATTGGAATCTAGTAGTAAACTCGAAAATTCCTTCTTATTTGTTAGAAGCGAATTATCATTGAAAAAACCTTAGCCAAAATAAAAGAAGTGCGATGATTTCAAAAGACAAAACTAAAAGAAAAAATCTTCCTTTAGAAGACCATTTGAGAAAAGAAAAGGACTTATCTGAATGGGATAACCGATCCCAATGATCATGTTGTGCATTTCGGATAAGCCAACCCAGTCTATTCAATTCAATCAATTTCCAATTGTCTTGCTCTGCACCTCAAGATTTTCACAACCCAATTCTTTGCCGAATTACCATCTTTGTCCTGCTTGATGCCTCGACAGATCTTTTCCATTCAACCTTATCTCTTTTTGCCCCTTTCTTTATTCCTCACCACCTTATGGTGCATGTGAATGTTTTCACCAATAAGTCTCTCTTATTTTTTCAATTTCTCTCAGCTTTCATCGCCTTATAGTACCCTTCGAGGGTTTTCACTATTAAGACTCTCTCATTTCTCTCATCCTTTATCGCCTTACAGTGCCCTTGTGGGTTGTCACCGATAAGACTCTCTCATTTTTTCATTTCTTTTCTTAAATCGAAGTGTTGCCCCTGGTATGAATCATCTTTACTTGCTTGATTTGGCACCTCTCAAAGAGTGATAAGGAGGTCTTTCTTTGGACATCGATGTGGGTTCTTGTATATGGTTGGAAAGAAAAGGGTATCAATAAGTTCAAACCAAATTCAACGGGTTAGGCTTACAACTTTTGGAACCAAATTTTTTATTACAAACACAACTTCTGACCCAGTTTCCTGCTTGGGGACTTTTGCCTTTGTTTCACTATGACCGAGCCGTGAAGCTGCCTATGTATCCTTAAAAGGAATCAGGTCAAACGTAGTTCACCCTTTCTTCCTTGTTGTTACAGTTTTTCTTTTCATTTGTTATTATTATTTTTCCTTTTCTGTTTTCCTTTTTCTTTACCTTTTCCTTTTATTTTCTTTCTTCTCTTTATTTTCTTTTTGGTTATTGATTCCAAAAGAGGGGCACAAAATAAAATAAATAAGGCTCAAAAGGGTGAACAAAGGGTAAAGTGTTTAGATAGCAGAACAAATTGCCTTCGTTATTTCAACCTTCGAGATAATGCCAAGTAACAAACAATCAATGATTATATTAAAGAAATCATACATAATATCTCTTGATTTCATCGTAATTGATAGCCATATCTATGCATTTTCCTTCAATATCTGTTAAACATAAAGCGCCATTGGACAATACTATGGTTATAATGAACGGTCCTTGCCAGTTCGGGGCGAACTTGCCCTTTGCTTCGGCCTGATGTGGAAGGATCCGTTTCAACACTTGTTAACCTACTTCAAACTTCCTAGGATGCACCTTCTTGTTGTATGCTCTTGCCATCCTCTTCTGATATAATTGGCTATGACATACTGCTGCCAATCGATTTTCATCAACTAAACTCAACTGCTCCAAAGGATTTTTGACCCCAGTCATCATCATCAATCTCAGCCTCGGCGACAATCCGAAGGGATGGGATTTCAACTTCTTTAGGGATCTCTGTTTTAGTGCCATATACCAACATATATGGAGTTGCACCTACTGAAGTACGAACAGTAGTGCGATAACCCAACAACGCAAATGGTAAACTTATCATGCCATTGCCTGGAACTTTTTACCATTTTTCTCAATATCTTCTTTCTATTTTTGTTGGCTGCCTCAACTGCTCCATTCACCTTAGGACGATATGGGGTGGAATTGCGATGTGTAATCTTAAACTGTTGACATACTTCTTTCATCAAATTGCTATTAAGATTAGCACCATTATCTGTGATGATTACCTTTGAGATTCCAAACTGACATATGATATTTGAGTCAACCACTGCCTTTTTGGTTACAGACTTGGAAGTTTTAGGCTTAACCCATTTGGTAAAATAATTAATGGCCACTAGAATGAACCTGTGTCCGTTGGATGCTACTTGATCAATGGGCCCAATGACATCCATGCCCCAAGCAACAAAGGGACTTGGTGCTGACATTGTGTGCAATTCTGATGGTAGAGAATGAATCAAAGCCCCATGTATCTGTCATTGATGACATTTGTGCACAAAGCCAATACAATATCGCTCCATGGTTAGCCAATAATACCCTGCCCGAAGGATCTTCTTCGCCAATACATATCCGCTAATATGCGGTCCGCAAACTCCAGAATGTACTTCCGACATGACTGATGTGGCTTGTTTAGCATCTATGCATCTTAACAATCCAAGATATGGTGTTCTTTTATACAAAACTCCTCCACTGAGGAAAAATCCACTTGCCAACCGTCGAATTGCTCTCTTTTGATCTCTTGTGGCTTGCACCGGGTATATCCCTATTCTGATGTACTCCTTGACATCATGGAACCATGGTTCGCCATCAAGCTCTTCTTGCACCACGTTACAATAAGCATGCTGATCATAGACTTGAATATGTAAATGATCAACATAAGCTTTGTTTGGATAATGTAGCATTGATGCCAAGGTAGCTAATGCATCGACAACTTCATTGTGGACCCTTAGGATATGCCTGAACTCCACTGATCAAAATCGCTGACAAAGATCATGCAAACATTGTCGGTAAGGTATGAGTTTCAAATCCCGTATTTCCTATTCTCCTTGAATTTGATATGCCAGGAGGTCCGAGTCCCCCAAGACCAAAAATTCATGGACATCCATGTCTGCAGCTAGCCTTAACCCCAAAATGCACGCCTTGTACTCAGCCATATTGTTGGTACAATAGAAACGAAGCTGAGCCGTAACAGGATAATGATGTCCTATTTCAGAAATAAGCACAACCCCTATCCCAACTCCTTTCATGTTCGTAGCTCCATCGAAGAAAAGTTTCCAACCCCGTTTTTCAGTCAGTTCCAGTTCATCGATATGCATCACTTCCTCGTCGGGAAAATAAGTCCTCAATGGCTCGTACTCTTCATCGACCGGGTTCTCGGCCAAATGATCGGCCAATGCTTGTGCTTTCATTGCAGTCCTCATCACGTAGACGATGTCGAACTCCGTGAGCAAAATCTGCCACTTGTGGCATAGGTTTTTGAAAGATATACTTTAATGGGTCCAACCATGGGACAAGGTAAGTAGTATATGACAACAGATAATGCTTCCACTTTTATGCCACCCAAGTTATGGCACAACACGTCCTATCCAGGTGAGTGTACTTAACCTCATAGACCGTGAACTTCTTGCTAAGATAGTAGATGGCCTGTTACCTCCTGCCAGTGATGTCATGCTGCCCCAGTACACAACCAAATGAATTTTCTAGGACTGTCAAATAAAGAATCAAAGGTCTTCCTGGTTCTGGTGGGACTAACACAGGTGGATTTGACAAGTATCCTTTTATCTTATCAAATACTCCTTGACACTCATCAGTCCATTTGACCGCGACATCCTTCTTTAGCAACTTGAAAATGGGCTCACAAGTTGTCGTGAGCTAAGTAATAAACCTGCTGACGTAGTTCAATCTCCCTAATAAACTCATTACCTCAGTCTTGTTCCTTGGAGGTGGCAATTCTTGGATGGCTTTGATTTTTGATGGATCCAACTCAATGCCTCACCGACTGACTATAAATCCCAACAGTTTTCCGGATGGAACACCAAATGCACACTTGGTAGGGTTAAGTTTAAGGTTGTACCTGCGAAGTCTTTGAAAGAACTTCCTCAGATCCCCGACGTGGTCGGCCTGCCGCTTTGACTTAATGATCACATCATCCACGTACACCTTAATTTCCTTGTGTATCATATCGTGAAACACAGTGGTCATTTCTCTTATGTATGTTTCCCTAGCGTTTTTCAAACCAAATGGCATTACCCCGTAGAAATAAGTTCCCCATGGTGTGATGAATGTCGTCTTCTCTACATCTTCTTCATCCATCAGAATCTGATGATACCCGACATAGTAATCCATAAAAGACCCGATCTCATGCTTGGCACAATTATTGATCAAAATGTGGATATTGGGTAATGGGAAGTTATCCTTTGTTAAGATTGTGGTAATCAATACATACCCCAATTTTTCCGTCCTTCTTTGGTACTGGCACAACATTGGCTAGCCAAACAGGATATTGAGTGACTCGAATCACCTTGGCATCCAGTTGTTTAGTGATTTCCTCCTTAATATTTACACTCATATCAGTTTTGAACTTTCTCAATTTTTGCTTGACAGGAGGGAATATTGGATCAGTGGACAATTTGTGAACCACTAAATCAGTGCTTAAACCCGGCATGTCATCATACAACCATGCAAAAATATCTTTGTATTCCATGAGTGTTTCTATTAGTTCTTCCCGAGTATTTGTTTCAAGATGGACGCTTATTTTAGTTTCTTTGATATTATCTGTGTCCCCTAAATTGATGGCTTATGTATCATTCAAATTGGTTTTAGGTTTTTCCTCAAAATGACTTAATTCTTTACTAATCTCTTCGAAAGCCTCATCTTCGTCAAATTCTGACTCGTAATCACAATCTACCTCTTGAAATATTATCTCAGAATCAGATTGATTTTTAAGACTGGGCTGAAGGTTCCTTATGTATGCCATGTCATTGGAACCAGCGTAAAAAGAAATGTACAGAAAAGGAAAGAAGAAAACAAAATAAAATTTAGTAGGAATGAAGAAGAAAGGATTTGGAAGATGAAACATAACAAGGTTTGCATACTCAAAACAAACTGAAAACAAAATTTGAATTACAACCCTGGAATAATCCATACAAACTAAAAGGAAAATCAAAGCAGACTACCAAGACTCCTTCCGACTAGGGAGAAGAGTAGCCCTCCAATTATTGAGCTTTGTCTTTGGTCCCACAAATTGCACTTCAACATAACTAGGACCTTCTCCACTTTCTGTCATATTCACCTCATTGAACAATTTCTCGAACTTCTCTATCAACTCTTTATCAAGGATGACCATAGAACCGGGAATTGTTGTTGCTGGACGTCTTTGGGCACCAGACTTGACAAAAGATCTGGAGAGACATGGAACTGGCTTTGGAAGGACCCATGCCTTCTGTTTCAACTTCTTCGCTCTTCTGATGTCTGCAGTTGTAGGCTTGAATCCCAAACCGAAGGTTCCCACATTCTCCGGTAGGGATACTAGCTGTATAATGCCTTGAAGATATGAACCCAAACCATTTCCGGCCACGAAGCCATTTCCCAATATTTCACAGGCTACCATGACAGATGCGGAGGTTATCTTTGCATTTGGAATGTACTTCCCCTCCAAAATTTTCTCGACCAGTACCGTGTCACAAAATCGGTATACCCATGGCCCGGCACCATCCTCTACTTCAATAAATGGTATAATGGTATCGCTCTAGGAGCACAGATTATCCTTACCATGAACCACAATCTCTTGTCGGTCCTATTCAAACTTAACCATTTGATGCAGAGTAGACGGAACCGCCTCAGCGGTATGGATCCATGGTAGCCCCAACAAAAGGTTGTAGGAGACTGCTACATCCAACACTTGGAATTCCGTGGTGAACTCCACAGGCCCAATCGTCAGTTCCAGCACTATATCCCCGACTGAATCTTTGCCCCCGCCGTCGAACCCCCGAATGAAAATGTTGTTCTTGCGAATTCTGTCACTATCCACTTTCAGTTTGTTCAAAGTGGAGAGGGGACAAATGTTCGTACTATACCCATTATCAATCAAAGCTCGGGTAACCACAAATTAATCACACTTTACTATAAGATAGAGGGCCCTATTATGCTCGGTACTTTCTTCAGGTAGCTCATCATCGGCAAAGGTAACCCTCTTTACCTCAAATATCTTATTCGCAATCCTCTCCAAATGGTTGACTGTGATCTTATAAGGCATATGGGCCTCGTTTAGGATTTTCATCAATGCCTGACGATGTTCATCGGAATGGATCAACAATGAAAGTAATGAAATTTGAGCCGGCGTCTTTCTTAGCTGCTCTATGATGGAGTAATCCTGCATCTTCATCACAGTCTGCGAGGGTTTTTTAGGCTCTCCTTCTTTTTGCACTAGCTCAATCATATTGGTCTCGTGATGGGACGGAAGTGGATTCTGGTTGATGTTAGGCATTTTCGGGACTTGAACCTCAATCCGATGGGTGTCGATGAGCTCTTGAATAGCTATTTTCAATTTCCAGCATATCTCTGTTTCATGCCCCGGGGCCCCTGAAAAATACTCACAACTCACCGAGTGGTCAAGATTTCTCGGTGGGGGGTTTGGTAGCTTAGCCTCAATCGGGTTTAGCATACCCAACTGCCTCAGCTTGTGGAATAGACTGGTATAGGATTCTCCTAGTGGAGTGAAAGTCTTTTGCTTTTGCGCCCTATCATTCCCGAAGGCTTGGTTTGGACGAAAACCGGTTCCAAAGGGGTTTCTGTAGGCTCTTGGAGGTGGGTAGGTATTTTGGGGATTTGGGTAGGTATTTTGTGGGGCTGGCGCACGCCATTGTGTGTGGGCAGGAGGTTGAATGTATGTCTGAGCATGATGGACAGAGAAGTGGGGATCTGGTTGTGGGTAGTGGTGTTGTGGTGGGCCATATGGATTGTGGGGGTAATTTTGAGGGTGGGGTTGTGGCTGGTTATAGTAAGGTGATGGGCGCATAGGCCATGTTCTTGACTCAATTGTCACAACATCCTCTTTCTTCTTCCTTCCCAATACACCCCAGTGCCACTTTGGATGGCCTGGGTGGTTGCCTTAATTGCTGAATAACTCATGATTTTGTTGGACTTAAGTCTTTCCTCCACCATGCCTCCCATTTTGACCACTTCATTAAAAGACTTCCCTACCACTGACACCAAATGACCAAAATAAGTGGGCTCTAAAGCTTACAAGAAGTAATCAACCATCTCGTTCTCTTTCATCGGCGGATCAACCCTCGCCGCTTGGTCTCTCCAGCGGAAGCTATATTCTCGGAAACTTTCTCCAGACTTCTTCTCAATTTTTGTTAGTGACAGACGATCTGGGATGGTTTCCAGGTTATATTGAAAATGGCAAGCAAATGCTTGGTCTAGCTCATCCCAAGTGTACCACCGATCATGATCTTGTCGAGTGTACCACTCTAAAGCTGAGCCACTCAAACTCTGACTGATGTACGCCATCAATAACTCATCTCTCCCGCCTGCTCCTCTTATCTTGCTACAAAATCCCCTCAGGTGTGCTACTGGGTCCCCGTGTCCATTGTACAAGTCAAACTTGGGCATTTTGAACCCTGTCAGTAGTTTTACGTTTGGAAACAAACACAGGTCTTTGTAAGCTACACTTACCTGACCTCCTAATCCCCTCATATCTCTAAAGGGCTGCTCCAAGCTCTTGACCTTCCTAGCCATCTCTTCCCGCTCAGCATTTTTGGCTGGTTTCTCCACTCCTATCGGCAGATCCAAGTTTGAGGTGTAAGCGTAGGGTTCAGGAGCTTTGAAAGTGGGCTCCAGAGGGTAATATTGGTTATCAGGAGTCGGGAACACCGGCTCTCTAGAGGATGGTGGTCACACCTCATTTTTTACACACCTACCCTGAAGGATAAATGTATGAAGGGAGTTTTTCCATTTAAAGTGACATTATTGAAATTGGGATTATTTATTTATTTTTAGAGTCGCCACTTGGGATAGGATTGCCTTTTGGTGTCCCAAGTCATTGGTTTAAATTAAATCCCAAATCGAGGAAAATTGTTGACTTCCCAATTGGAGTCCGCGAATACGAGATTCTGTGTAAGGAATTCTGTTGACCCGAGGGAAGGTGTTAGGTACCCCCGGATCCCGTGGTTCTAGCACGGTCGCTTAAATTATTATAAATGGATAAAATTTAGTTTTGATACATGCTCTAACCTACAGTGCAATTTTAGAATTATTTACCGCTTTTTAAAATATTTTTTACGAAAGTGAACGTCGTTTAAGAACGTGTTTTCGGATCACGTCACATGAAATGCACCCGGATCCTCGACACATTCTTATTCAACGTTTTTGGATTTGGATTTGGGTTGTAGGAAATTCACACCCAAATTTAAGAAGGTAATTTTATTAAAATCGCGTCCAAAATGACTTACGTGTTATTATCTTTTGGGAAGGCCGTGAAATTTGCTAAACGCCCGTCCCGAATTTCTAAATATTTTTATTAAGTAATTAATGAGGGCCCCGCAATTTATATTTTTTGTTCGGCGAGGCTCGTCTCATTTTTATTATTAAAAGGCCATCCTAAAGCAAGCTAAAATTTTCTATTTTTTATTATTTGTCTCTAAAAGGTTAATTAATTCACAAATATAAATTCGAGCCTCGAATTCAAGTCCGAATTCAAACAAAAGGGTAAAACCATTTAGCTTGAACCTACTACCTAATTCAAAACCCAATTTTTATATTTATGAACTAATTCCCTATATTCCTAATGAATTTATTATTGCATGAAAGCAAACCATAAGAGCAATTGTATTCAAACATACATTAAAGATTGGCCAATCTCAAGCCATTGCCTAGGCCCAAATGTGTACGAAATATATGAGAAGAACATCGGTCGTTCATTAAGGCTTTAAAGCCTACATTTTAACATTGGGCTGCCCAGATATGGGCTGCATCTAATGAAAACGGGCCCAAATGGACTGCCCAATTCAGCTTATTAGGTAGCATTGGATCATGCTTAAATGCTTTTTATATGCTAGAAAATTTTACAATTATATCATTAAATCAGGCGATTATTTATTATATTTTTTTAACTTATTTTATCTAACTCATTATATCTATCTCGCATATTTAATAGTGACTTTTAAAAAATATCATTTTTGTTAACAATCATCAAACCTGTTCTACAAGTTCGAAAATACAAGTAATTTCGTGATAATCGTGAAGAGGTGCATGCTCATTTGGTTTAAACTGAAGTTCAATCTATGATAACATGTTGCTAATTAATATTTAAACAAACACATTCAAACTGACATGGATTATGCAAATTCTATATTTCGGAACTGGAATTCGAACCCAGACATAGACTCATAGTATTTTCCTAGTGCTATACGTTAAATCCACAAACTAAACTAACTAAAACATATCCAGATTAACAGTTCCTAAATGAAGTTCCAAATTTACATACAACTTCAATATTAAACTATATACAATCAAATACATCCAACTAAACTATATAGCTAGATTAAAGTGATATTCAGCAACAAATTCCTTACAAGTTTAAGCAACAACAACAATATTAGCTAAACAGTCCCTATTAAAACAGTTTTAACAGTCAAAAATAGTACTAATTACACATTCTATTCCTATCTAACACCAATACATATTCATTTAAACAAAACTACATTTATATGTGAACTAGTAAAGGAAACAAGAGAGATTTACACGGTTGAAATGCTGTTTCATTTGGATTTCACAAAGAGTCATATACATTGAATGAACTTCATGCCATTAGGGATCATAAATGTACCTGGAAATTGAATCACAGAGAGGAAATGAAGGTCAGCAGCAGATTGAGCAGTTAACAGGGCAAGTAACAAATCACAGCAGCAAATTTTAACCCAGGGATGATATCAAATCAACCAGAAGAAGTTTCCACCAAGTTAAACACAAAACCAATCGAAATCAGCTTGAATAGACCAAAACTTGACCAAAATCAGCTTGTATGAACCTCAATTCACTCGAAAACAATTCAACAAATGAACTGAACCTCCATCAGCAAAATTAGAATATTAAAAGCTAAAATTAAGCTGAACTTTAATGAAACCTGGACTGTTTTTGGTTTTTCTACTGATTTTTCTATTGTTTTTGGATTTTTGAGGGTTTGAATTTCAAATTCAGATCTGAAATTAGAGAGATCTTTTTGGGGGAATTTTTTGGAGGCTGAAACTTTTGGGGATTTTCAAATTGTCAAAACTTGTTAAACTAGGCATTAGGGGTGCCTTTTATAGGCAAATAATGGGGAAGAAGATTCTGGAGGTTTTTACCCATTTTTCCTCCTTTTTAATTTCATATTTTGACTGTTAGACCCAAAATTAATGCCTTTTTATCCAAGTTACCTCATTAAAATGCAGAAAACTTACACTAAAGCCCCCTTCTAGGGTGTTCTTTTGGCTATACAATACCTAGATTACCCTTACCTTGGTTTTGAATTTACCATTCTTAATAAAACTACCCTTTTTCATGCCCAAACTACCCCTGAAACCCTTTTGGTATTACGAATCCACCCAAACCCTTTTATTAGAGTTAAAAACTAACTATAATTTTCCCTATCAGCTATAACCAATTCACAAACCTAATTAAAATAAATAAAACTAAGCTTAAGACTAATAAAAGCATTAACTTAATTACAAAAATCATATATGAGCCAAAATCAGAACAAGTTTAAAACTAACAAAAATTAGAAATGAGAAATTCATAACAATTAAACTAAATTCTATATTATATATTTTTTTAACTAAAACATGCATGTAATCAGCACTTAACAAACCCTAATCTGTCAATCAAACTTTAACAAAATGAATTAAAACCTAAATGATCAAACAAACTAACAAGAACCCTAATTTTAACAGATTTAGGTCACAACCATATGAGCAAATTATTACTATCATTAGAACAAATAACAGAAAATCCTATCACTTGAGTTAACATTTAAACGTTTAACAAAATCATATCAGGATTAAACTAATCTAAAATTCAAAATAGGAATTAAAGTAAAACGAATTTTTATAGTTGAATCAAACATTCACAAGATGAAAAGAAGAAGAAGAAAAATAACCAAAATTATATATAGAACTTACAGGTAGGACCAGCCTGAACACCTACTTGAATTAGGGTTCTTCAAACCCTAATTTTAGGGCTCGTGGGATTCTGCCTGGACTTGAAAGTTCCCGTTTGAAATTCAGAATGAGGAAGTCTAGGAAGGCTTGGGGTATGATTTTGGAACCTTTTGGAAGACTTAGGGTTTTGAGTCAGATTTTCAAATCAACATTCGAGCCGTTTGGTTGTTACTCGAGGAAAACTAAAGCTAGATATGGAAGGAGGAGGAGGTGAGGAGCCTAGTGTGTAGATTTGGGGTCAATCGAAGCAGGTAAGATTTTGACCGAATTTTGATTCGATATTTGAGATGACTGGTGATGATTTGAGGTATATTGAAGGTAGATTTAGGGAGAGGAGAGTGAGGAGATATCAGGGTGTTCATTTGGGGCCGGTTGGTGGTGGTGTCGTCGTGGGCGGCGAAGGCGACACTACTGTTTTCGATTATTTGAGGGAAAGGGATGGGATTTGAGCCATAGGGGTTTGGGATTCGGAAAGAGGAGAACTTCAGGAAGCTATGGTGTGATTTTCAGGGTGTTTGGACGACTGCCGCCGGTGGCGGCAATTTCCGGCTGGCGGCGATAGGGCGGAGGACGGCGAGAGACAACATGGTACGAGGAAGGTGAAAATGGTTTCTGACTTTGGGAAGATTTATTACAGTTTTATTTAATATGAATGATCACTTTCAGGCCGTTGGATTGAGGGTGATGAACGGTTTGGATCAAACGACGCCAAACGGCGTCGTTTTGTTTATTGGGGGCAGGCCGGGTAGTTTGGTTGGGCTGATGGCATGGGTTGAGTGTATTTCACTGGTTTGGGCTTGCAAATATACAAGAAGATGGCCCAATCCTTTCCCCTTTTGTATTTTCTTTTGTTTTCTCCCTTTTTATTTTATTTTCTTTTGTATTTTTGTATATATTTTGATTTTATTAAAAATGCTAAAATAGACTCACAATCAACTTAATACTAAAAATTAGATTTCCTAGTTAATTCCTAAAACGAAAAATGCAAACTAATACTAGTTTGAACTAAAATGCAAAACGGACCATTTTTGTTATTTTCTTTATATTTTATTCTAAAACAAATTAATACTAAAATATGAAATTAAATCCTAAATGCAAAATATATATTTTTGTATTTTTATATGAATTATCATGCACAAATAAAAAATACAATCAATTAACACAAAATTCACAAAAATTGTAAAATAAGGAAAAAGCTTTTGTATGGAATTTTTTGGGAATAGTTCATATATAGGAAAAAAATCACATGCTCACAGCTGCCCCTCTTTTCTCGGAAACATGAAAAGTTTTCGAGCAAAGATAAGTGAGCAAATATGAGCAATTTTTGCCCGTTCAAATATTCCGTGTGAAGTATTTTTGAAAAGTTTTGACCGCACCCTGCTTCAGAGGTTGCCTACAAATCCTGGGCTAAACAAGAATCAGGTCAGTGTAGTTCGGGAAGGTTTGGTAGCTGGGACTACCACGAGCTGTGATTGCACTGCCGCTGCTTGCTGACCTCCTTATTACACCGAAAAGAAAATCAAAGCTAAGCTAGCTATGTCTATCAACTATGAGTTACAAGATTCCTATCTATAATTTACTTGGAATTTGATCTCGAGTCTTCGCTGATTTTGTTGTGGACTTCGATCTGAATTTTGATGCTCGTAAATTGTACATTTTTACTTCTTTATGCAGCATTGGGTCAAGACAGGATTAGTGGAGCTTGTGACTTTAATCGGATTTTGAGCCATCCGCGCCCTTGCTTGCTTCGCTTTGAGTTCATTTCTTTTTGTTCTTTTCTTCTTTTCTTGATTCTGGATTGAGACTCATTCCATTGGTCGTCTCGCACCTTGTGTCTTGAGATCAACCTGCTTAATATACCAAAACAAACAAACGAACGAAATTTTCTGCCCCAGTTTTCACTAGGAAAATTTCGTGAGTTAGTTGTGACACATATCTAAGCAATTAAATCAGGATTGTGTATCTCTGTGAATGAATCCAGGTTATGCTAGAAGATGACCGGGTTATGCCGGAAAAAGAAAAGGGTCTCGGGTTATGCCGAGACTTAGGAAGAAATAGCTCCTTGGGTTATGCCGGGATTTGGAAAAAATAACGCTCCTTGGGTTATGCCAGGGAGATCCTTGGGTTATGCCGGGATTTGGAAAGAAAAGGCTCCTTGGGTCATGCTAGGGAGGTCCATGGGTTATGCCGGGATAAAAGAAAATGGTCCTTGGTTATACCAGGGAGGTCCATGGGTTATGCCGAGATTTAGAAAGAAAAGGCTCCTTGGGTCATGCCAGGGAGATCCTCGGGTTATGCTGGGATAAAAAAAAATGGTCCTTGGGTTATGCCAGGGAGATCCACGGGTTATGATGGGATAAAAGAAAATGGTCATTGGTTTATGCCAGGGAGGTCCACGGGTTATGCCGGGATAGAAGAAAAAAGGTCCTTGGGTTATGACAGGGAGGTCCACGGGTTATGCCAGGATAGAAGAAAAATGGTCCTTGGGTTATGCCAGGGAGGTCCACGGGTTATGCCGGGATAGAAGAAAAAAGCCCCTTGGATTATGCCAGGGGGATCCTCGGGTTATTCCTAGATTTAGAAAGAAAAAGCTCCTAGGGTTATGCCAGGGAGGTCCTCGGGTTATGTCGAGATTTGGAAAGAAAAAGCTCCCTGGGTTATGCCAGGGAGATCCTCGGGTTATGCCGAGATTTGGAAAGAAAAAGCCCCTTGGGTTATGCCTGGGGGGGATCCTCGANGAAAGAAAAAGCCCTTTGAGTTATGCCAGGGGGAGATCCTCGGGTTATGCCGGGATTTGGAAAAAAAAAGCCTCTTGGGTTATGCCGGGGGGGATCCTCGGGTTATGCTGGGATTTGGAAAGAAAAAGCTCCTTGGGTTATGCCATGGAGATCCTCGATTTTTGGCCAGGATTTTGAAATAAAAAGCTCCGCGGTTTTTTGGTCGGGAGATCCTCGGTTTTTTTGCCGGGATTTTGAAAGAAAAAGCCCTATGCTACTATGATTTGTTTTTCTTTTGCGGTTTTTATTTTCATTTATTTTCTTCTTCTTCTTTTTCTCCTTCTTTTATTTTTCCTTTTTTTATTTTTTTATTTTTCCTTTTTAGTTAATAAAACGCATGAAAGAATTTCGGGAAACTTCCCTTTCTGGTCGATTCCCTATTGTAAAGCTGTTTCAGTGCTTGTGCATCTCATTTCTTTTGGATTTCACCTGCATTCTTGCATGGTTGCTTTGATTGCATCTGTTTTCAACAAAGAACAATTTGTTAGTTTGAAACGGTGGTTGGTTTTGTGGCTTGATCATCCCAATCGCTTGATCCTGACCCCATTTCCGTTGAGAAGTTTGTTGCTTGTTGGCCTCGAGGGTGAATCTCTTTTCAAACCGAATGGGTTCAACTCTCAGGGTTTCATTATGACTCGCCCGTGTGGGCTCTTTCCTTTTTACTTTATTCTGCCTTCGGGACTTTCTTTCTTTTCAAATGTCTTTGCTTTGAGAACATCAAACACTATGGTCAGTCGGGATTGGCCTGACGCACTCGCTGAGGCTGGGCATTTTCTTCGACTCTGACCAGGCAGAGCCTGATAGAACCAATCCTGCCACCTTTCTTTGTAGTAATTTCGAAATCAGTGTTAAGCCGAAAGGGATTCAAGGAAGAAATATACAAAAGGCAAGCGAATGAGTTTAAAGAGAAGCATCCCTTTTGGGGGAAAAGAAGGGCTAATCTGGGGTGTGCATGCTGGCTTTAAATGAACATGACATGCTTCTTGGACTGGACGCCTGACCCACACAAACTTTCCAGCTTCTCTTGAACCCATTGATCCACATTTCAAAACCAAGGAACCTTGCCAGGACTCTTTTAGTGATGAGATATCTTCTTTTCGGCCGACAGCGCCCTTTGTGGGTTTTTGCCAATCGACCTCTCTCATTTCTCTTCTCACCGTCGCCCGATAGTGCTCTTTGCGAGTTTTCACTAAGCGGACTCTCTCATTTCATTTTCTCTACTCACCATTGCCTTATGGTGCCCGAAGGTTTTCACCGATAAGACTCTCTCATTTTATTTCTATCAATTCCACTTCCCTGCCTTTGCCAATTGATCGGAAGGACTTGGACAAGGTCTTTGGGGTAAAAAGGATTTTGGGCGGAACTACAACTTTGGAACCATTTCGGCGGTCTCGTGGCCGAACCATTGTATTATCTGCCCCAGTTTCAATTTTTGGAGGAATTGGGATTTTTTTTTTGGTGTGACTGAACAAGAGGCTGCCTACGTATCCTTTCGGAATCAAGTCAAACGTAGTTCAGGGATCTTTTGTTTTTGGTTTTCTTTTGCTTTTTTTTTTCTGTTTTTTTCGTTTTGTTTTGTTATTTTTCTCTTTATTTTACTTTTCCTTTTCCACTTCTCTTTCTTTTCTCTTTTTCTCTTTTTTTTTAATTTTCTTTTTCTTTTCTTTTTTCTTTTTTTCTTTTTCTTTTTCTTTTTCTTTTCTTTTCTTTTCCTTTTCGTACTTTCGGGTTCCAAAGAGGGTAATCAAAGAAGCGTAACCAGATCAAAAGGTTTACGAAGGATTGATAGTGTTTGGGGTAGCGGGAAGGAAAGTCTTCCTCATCTCAATTATACAAAATCCATCACCCCAGGAGGTCTAGCCATAGTACCTTTTTACTGCATTTGCACTTATTGCTGTTTCATGATCATTTCCTACAGAGCTCCTCTCAGAAATATTTTCCAGATGATGTATGGACTCTTCCAATTAGGAGTGAGTTTTCCTTTTGCTTCCTGGTAATGAGGAAGAATGCGCCTTAACACCAGTTGTCCCCTTTAAAATTTCTAGGACGCACTTTCCTATTATAGGCGCGGGCCATTCTTTGTTGGTACAACTGCCCGGATGTGCCCTGAGTACACTCTTTTGTTGTAATGTATGGACCCTTCCAACCCGCGAACCAATTTTCCTTCAATTGTTCCAATTCTTTATTTTATTTCCTCAAGGTTACCTTCTTTGGATTTCGACTCTTGATTCATTATTTCGAAATCTGACAGCGTTTCAGGATCTAGGCATGAAGTCCGCAAGCATGTCATGTTATTTAAAGCTGCATTATTAGAGCTAAAGAAAAGAAATGAAGGAGCAAAAATAGCAAAATCAGAAAGAATAAAGAAAAATAACCGATGAAGTATTGATTTTTTTTCTTGGAATTTTGAAGGTAATAGGGTTCACATTCGGGACTTTAAAGACAAGAAACTACAGGAAACATCCGAGTTACACCCTGGAATAACTCGAGATGCAAAAAAAAGTGGCAGGACGGGTCTACCGGGACTCCCGCCTGATCGGGAATGACGTAGCCTTCCAGTTTTGGAGTTTAGCATTTTGTCCCATGTATAGCACCTCAGCAATGCTAGCCCTCTCCCGGCTGGACTATGTGGGTTTCGTAAAGCATTTTCCTTATTGCCCCACGTATTTCCTTGATGTCTTCAGCCATGGCAACCACATCTTCCTCTTTACTGTACTTAGGCTCGACAAAAGTTTCGGCCATTTTCATTTTTTGAAAGAACACTTCTGCTTCCTCAACACTCACAGGCTTCTTAGGCAGGAAACGCCTTCTGGTGGCATTATTTACCTCAACAAGGGAATTGTCTAGCAGCCCTCCCAAGATCTCTTTACCTTCGTATTTTATCACTGTCTGATGATAACTCCATGGTACCGCAGCAGGGCTCGTCCTGGGCTTCTATGGTACGCGTCCAGTAACCACTGGCTCACTCAGTCGAGGTGGTTTGACTGTCCCCCGCATCACATAGTCTTGCTTGGTTCCGTACATTTGTGTTCCTTTTTTCAAATCAACTTTCTTTTGTGGTTCTGTCTTGGTGATTTCGCTCTTCTCTTCCCCTTTCTCTTGCTTCGGGTCCACCGTTGGCTTTCTTTCCGCATCAACGATAGCAATTATAGCTTTTAAGGTTGGATCAAACTCCCTATCTTCACAAATTATCCCGATTAATGGCCCGTTGTTGTGAGCAGGCAAAGGGTTATTGGTAACATTCGGGGATTCTTCATACCTCAACACTATTTTTCCTTGTTCGATCAAATCTTTTACAGCTTTCTTCAATGTCCAGCAGTTGTCAGTACTATGCCCTTCAACTCCAGAATGATAGGCACAGCGGACACCCTGTTGATAGGTTGGAGATTCCGGGTTCTGCCTATTTTGGGGGATAGGCTGTAGTAGGTTTATCTGGATGAGCTTCGGGAACAAACTGGAGTAGGGTTCACCAATCGGGGTAAAATTTGGTCGTCTAGGTGGTTCCCAAGGGCGGAAGTTATTTTGTGGTGGTCGGGGATTATAGTGGTTCTGGTGGGGAGGCTAATTTCTTGGGAACGGAGGTTGATTTTGTTGGCATGTGGCTGCGGTCGGGCAAAGGGTTGAGCGTTCATGACCACATATGGTTGTGGAGCATAGGACATTTCTTGATGAGGGTAATAATGCTGAGGGGTTCTTTCTGAAAACATGGGTCTAGGAGCGCTGTGTCTTCTCGCACCTGAAGCTGCCATGGACGTTTCCTCTTTCGTCCTACCCTTTGCCATTCCTCATGAACCGCCTTGGGTGGCTTGGGAGATTGCTCTAATAGCTGATTGGCTCAAAATTCTGCTTGTTTTCAGTCCATTCTCCACCATTTCACCAATTTTAATTGCTTCTGCAAAAGGCTTGCCCATGGCCGACATCATATTCTGAAAATAGTCCGCTTCCTGAGCCTGAAGAAATACAGTGACCATTTCCACTTCGTCCATTGGAGGCTTCACCCTTGACGTCTGTTCACGGCATTTAATTGCATATTCGCGAAAACTTTCCAAGGGCATTTTCTTTAGATTTGCCAAGGAGTTCCTGTCTGGCGCAATGTCTATATTGTACTGAAATTGTCGGACAAAATCACGGGCCAGATCATCCCATATATTCCAACGTGAGACATCCTGATCCATATACCACTCTGAAGTGATATCAATCAAGCTTTCCCCGAAAAATTCCATCAATAATTCCTCTTTTCCACCGACGCCCCGTAACTGACTGCAGTACTTCTTCAGGTGAGCGATGGGGTCACCGTGCCCATCATACTTTTCAAATTTTGGAGTTTTGAATCCTGATGGCAAGTGTACATGCGGGAACATACACAAGTCTGTATAAGAGACGCTCTTCTGCCCGCTCAAGCCTTGCATATTTTTTAAGCTTTGCTCGAGGCTTCTCATTCTTTTTGCCATCTCGTCCTGCTCTGGGGTTTTGGGGTTTTTATCCTGCCCTGGCGTAAGTTCATATGGTGGCTGAGAGTAGGTGTACTGAGGATAATGATGAGGATCAGCTTGAAAGATAGGATTCTGGAATGTGAGGACCAAGGGGTCAAAAGTATGCTTTGGAAGTGATGGTTGGGTTGTTGCGGAGGCTGGTGGAGCTGTGAAGATATTGGGATCAATTCCAGATGGGAACACCTGGGGGTGGGCCTCAGTGGGTGTTCCGAAGAAGTTAGCAGTCATAGTAGGTTGCCCTAGAGGAATATTTGGGTGGCTGATAGGGACAATGGTAGCACCTCCAGATCTAGGGAACAACTCTGGGAACCCGGGGATAGTGCTTGGAGGTTCCTTTCCGTTGTTCCAAGCATCCCACATTTCCATCAATCGCAGGCGCAGGATCCGATTTTCTTCAGCTGTATAGGATTCAGAGGCCAGGATCCCAAAGATTGGGTTGTCTTCAGGTATGGGGATTGCAGGCAGGGTCATTTCAGATGACATCTCTGTTTTTCCTTTGGATCTGGTGAAGTATCGATGCGAGACCAGTTTACCACAAACCAACCACGGTTTCTAAAATACTCAGCTGGAATGACAGCAACAACGGTTAGTATGAAACAAATAACAGATAGGTAACCGCACATTGGAGTGTGATGCACATATACAATTAAATGAATATCTACATGTTTGCTTCGGTTGCATGCGTCATCCCGGCTTTTCCTCTTGTTCCTTTTCTCTTTCTTTTCTCTTTTTGTTTTGTTTTTATCTCATTTTCTTTTCCCTTTTTTCATTTTCGGCTCTTCCTTTTCTTTGGCCATGGTTTTCACTCAACTCCTTATTTTCTTCCTTTGTGTTTCTTTTTCTCTTTTGTTTGTTTTCTTTTTATTTATATCCCTTGTATTTCTCTTTTTCTCTTTTTCTTAGGATTACGGTCGAATCAATAAACGCAACAGTAAGAAAACAATTTTTTGGGAATTTTTAATTTTCATTGATAAATAATGCGGTTACAAAAGCTACTAGACTATTTATTTTTCTTTTCTTGCAAAGAAAATTACAAAAATAGACTCAAAAGCAAAATACAGACTCGATTAACTAAGAGTACATCAATGCTTCAAATCCTGGGGCCCGCGGAGCATCGTTCGGCATTACCGCAGGCCTGCGTGCGAGACCCCTTTGTAACTGATCTAAATAATTCATGACTTGGCGAACAAATATCATCACTGAGGCAAAGGACACAGTATGACCCATTCGCTCGCCGGCCTGACACTTTATGACAATATTATGGGCAATGTTTCTGATCCTTTCTCTGATTCGGCCCTTTTCCTGGAGGAGTCGGCTGATTTGTTGTGTACAAGCTTCTAGCACCTGCGTGTCCTGGAAGTGCAAATCTTGTAGCAGTTTAATTTCCTTTTCCATCTCTGTAATTAACCTATGGCACTGGTTCATCTCGACTCGAAATTCTTTATCCTGCTGGGCTGTCTTTTCTTCCATAGTATTCATTTTTCCCTTCATCTTGGCGATGGTCCCCTCGTAGTTTCTTCTCATTTGCTGCACAAACTGGGCTCTTTCTTCAGTCCTTTTGGCCCACTGCGCCTGGAGTCTTGCCATATTTCCCTCGGATTTTTCTAGTTCTTCTTGGCAGTCTGAAATTTGTTTCCTTAACCCTTTGATTAACCTCTCATCAGATAGACTTCTTTCTTGATTTCGGGCATCTATTTTCATTTGCTTAATTTGGGCTTTAAGCGCTTCATTCTCCTGAGCTAATTTCTTTTTATCACCCTCGTCGGCTGCAACCTGTACACTTTTGTCGAATTGGAGGTCCCGAACCTGTTGCTCTAACCGTCCTATTTTAGCTCGGTATTCCTTCTCCTTTGCTTGCCAATCCCATTGAACTTGGACCCCATCGGTAAACTGCTGCACGTGTGGTCTTTTAGCGGGTCGTTCTGGGATTTGAAATCTTTTGCCAAACCATGTCAGGTACTTGGGATCTACCTCCCCTCTAGCTTGGTCTTGTATTATGGTTTTTGGCTCAAGGAATCGGCACTCATTCCATATTTTTCAGATTCTACCTTCTGGAAATGCAGCCTGCGGGCCCAACTCAATGACTTGCTCACTCAGGTCTTCATCATTATGCATTGTCTGGAATCTTCCAAATTGTCGCAAAACCCGATAAGTAGCATAGGCTGTATGCTTTGGATACCCATCAAAAGAATATAGGGGACCTCTGCTGATGTGTATATAGCTTCAGTAACGGGAAGCCAATCATAAGCCCATTCGACTTTATCTGCGGTCAAGGAGGTTGCAGGGGCGAGTATGTGTGCCCAATGTCGATGAGATTCGAGAGTTGATCTCAGCAGAGGCCCATAGTTCTCGGTATTCTATTCACCCGGGGCCGAGAAGATATATCAGGACTTGCGGCAGCATTATTGGTGGCGTAGGATGAAGAAGGACATTATTGTATATGTGGCTCGGTGTTTGAATTGTCAGCAGGTCAAGTATGAGCATCAGAGGCCTGGTGGTGTGTTCCAGAGGATTGAGCTTCCCGAGTGGAAGTGGGAGAGGATTACCATGGACTTCGTTACTGGATTTCTGGTGACCCGGAAGAAGTTTGATGCTATTTATGTCATTGTTGATAGGCTGACCAAGTCAGCACATTTCATTCCTGTTGCCACCACCTATTCATCGGAGAGGCTAGCTGAGATCTACATCTGGGAGAGTGTTCGCCTTCATGGAGTGCCGACATCTATCATTTCGGACAGAGGTACGCAGTTTAACTCGCGCTTTTGGAGAGCAGTTCAACAGGAGTTAGGCACCCAGGTTCAGTTGAGTATAGCATTCCATCCTCAAACAGACGGTCAGTCCAAGAGGACTATTCAGATATTGGAGGATATGCTCCAAGCCTGTGTTATTGATTTTGGAGGCTCTTGGGACCAGTTTCTACCTTTAGCAGAGTTTGCCTACAACAACAGCTACCAGTCCAGCATTCAGATGGCTCCTTATGAGGCGTTGTATGGTAGGCGATGTCGGTCTCCAGTCGGATGGTTTGAGCTAGGAGAGGCTCGGTTATTGGGTACAGATTTAGTCTAGGAGGCCTTGGATAAGGTCAAGATCATTCAGGATAGGCTTCGTTCGGCTCAGTCGCAACAAAAGCGTTATGCGGATCGCAAGGTTCGAGATGTAGCTTTCATGGTTCGCGAGCGAGTATTGCTCTGTGTATCGCCTATGAAGGGCGTGATGAGATTTGGGAAGAAGGGAAAGCTTAGCCCTAGGTTCATTGGCCCATTTGAGATTCTTGATCGCGTGGGAGAGGTGGCTTATATGCTTGCCTTTCCACCTAGCTTGTCAGTCGTGCATCCAGTATTTCATGTGTCTATACTTCGGAGGTATCTCGGAGATCCTACTCACGTGTTAGATTTCAGCACTGTCCAGTTGGACAAGGATCTGTCCTACGAGGAGGAGACGGTAGCTATTCTAGACCTGCAGGTTCGACAGTTTAGGTCGAAGAGTTTTCCTTCAGTGCATGTTCAGTTGAGAGGTCAGCCTCCTGATGCATCGACCTGGGAGTCCGAGTCTGATATGCGGAGCCGTTACCCTCTTCTATTTCCTAACTCATGTACTTCTTTCTTTCGTCCATTCGAGGACGAACAGTTGTTTTAGAGGTGGAGAATGTGACGACCCAATGGGTCATCACCATATTTCTCCCTTTCTCCGCGCTTCCGAGGCCTTGGAAACCTCGATGGTGGTTACCTCAATTTGCGTGCACAGTCCAGGCACAAAGCCGGAAAGTTTTTATGTTAAAATATATGTATTATGTGAAAAATTTAAAGAATTTTGATATTAATATTAATATAGTTGACTTTGATCAATATTTTTGGTAAACGGACCCGGATCCGTGATTTGACGGTTCCAGAAGGTCCGTAGAAAAATATGGGACTCGGGCATGTGCCCGGAGTCGAAATCCGAGGTCCAGAACCCCGGTAAAAGAATTTTTCTATTAAATTGTTTTTTGAAATTATTAAGGAAAAATAGAAATGAAAATGAGTTAGAAAATATAGGTATCGGGCTCGTATTTTGGTTCCGATGCCGGGTACAAGTCTTAAATATGCGTTAAGCACTTTCTGTGAAATTTGGTCAAAATCGGACGTCGTTTGACGTGTTTCCGACTATGAGTTCCAAGTTTGAAAGTTTAAGAACTTTGAAATGAAAATCATGAATTTTGAGGCTCGATTCTATGTAAATGATGTTATTTTGGCGATTTGATCGTGCGAGTAAGTCCGTAGATGTTTTTGAGGTTGTGTGCATATTTGGTTTGGAGCCCCGAGGGCTCAGACGAGTTTTGGATAGGTGTCGGATTGGATTTTCTCATAGTTGAAAACCTGTTGTACTTCAGTTCAGCAGGCTTCGCAATTGCGAAGCCAGCACTCGCAAATGCGAGCTCGCAATTGCTTTCTATTGCAAATGCGATTTTTCACCTAGGAAGCATCTTTCGCAAATGAGAAGAAAAATATCGCAAATGCGATACCAGCCCTCAAACCCCAGTCTTCGCAAATGGGAAGAAGTGTCCGCAAATGCGGAAGGGGACTTTTGCAACTGCAAACAATAGTTTGCAAATGCGAGTTCCCAGTGCCCTTCAGAGTTCGCAAATGCGAACTCGACTTCGCAATTCCCACATTTGGTTAGGGTTCGCAATTGCGAACCCCTGTTCGCAAATGCGACATCAGAGACCTGCATATTCATACTTAGACGATTTTGAAGCTTCATTTTTCATATTTTGAAAACCCAAACACCCATTGGCGATTTTTCACGATCTCCCTCTTCTCCAAATCATTTGTAAGTCAACTTTTGCTTAAATTCTTCTATATTTAACATCATTTATCATGTTTTCATCTTAAAATCAAGGTTTTTCATAGGTAAAAATGAGGATTTTGGGTAGAACCTAGGTTTTGTTAAAATTGGGGATTCGGACCTTAATTTGAGGCCCGATTTCAAAACAAATCATAGATATGGACTCGTGGGGTAATGGGTGACCGGGTTTTTGTTTGAACTTCGGGTTTTGACCATGTGGGCCCGGGGGCATTTTTTGAATTTTTGAGTAAAACTTTGGGAAAATCATTTTATGCATTCAAGTCGATTTAACTAGCATTTGTTGATACATTTGAGTAATTTATGACAAGATTCGAGTGGTTTTGCAGCGAATTTGAGGGGTAAAGCTATTCTAGAGGCGTGAGTTCAGTTGGAGTTTTCGCGGTAAGTGTTTGTTCTAACTTTGGCTTGAGGGATTAGGATTAGGGTATTAATTGCTACTTGCTAAGTGTGGAGTACAGTGTATAGGCATGCTGACGGTTATCTATGCACCAGAGTCTAGCATGACCGTGAGTCTTATATGTGTTGGATTCGGATTTAATGGTACATCTTTCTTGCTTGGGTTGATAAGCATAATATAATGTGAATTGTTGAGGAAGGTTTGTGATTGGTTTGGCTTTTGGAGCATTGGCTCGGACTAGAAATTGTTATCCAGCAAATAGGTGATGAAAAGTGAAATGTGTAGCGATTGATCCCTTGTTTGGACATAAATAATTATTGTATTCTCCCTTGCCGGGATATTTGAATTGATAATTAAATTCCCTTGCTGGGACGTAAGTAATTATTGTATTCTCCCTTGCCGTGATGTTTGAATTGATAATTGAATTCCCTTGCCGGGACTTTCTATTGATTGTTGTTACTCCCCTCGCACTTGAGTTGCGGTCGTTGTCTGGGTGAGTTCTTGATATTAAATGTTGAGGATAGGGTTGCACGCCGCAACGGTATTGATTATTGATGAATATTAAGGATTGAGTTGCACGCCACAATGGTATTGATTGTTGAGGATCGGGTTGCAAGCCGCAACGGTGATATCTGTGGAGGATCGAGTTACACGCCCCAACGGAGTATAGACTGTGTGTATTGTGTTCGTATGTAGAGACTTCCAGTGTTTCCCTTATCAGTGATATTGTTCAGTTTCGTTTCTTTACGGATAAATTTTCTATATTTTGACTGTACTATTTTCCCCAGCACGTCCCTCCCCTTTTTACTGCTTAAATTGGTATATTTCCGTTATTGCACATATATTTGTACAGGTTATTTGTGGTAGGTCCTGTCTAGCCTCGTCACTACCTCGCCGGGGTTAGGCCAAGCACTTACCAGCACATGGGGTCGGTTGTGATGATGCTAAACTCTGTGCATTTCTTTTGCACAGATCAAGACGCAGCTTTCGGATCGCAGCAGTACTAGACCGGGAGCAGGACTTCAGTCCAGGGACTCTAGAGGTAGCCTCGCAGATGTCCGCGGGCCCGGAGTCTCTTCTATTTTTATTCAGTTTGTTAGCTTTTGTATTGAAACAGACTGTTATACTTTCTTTCAGACGGTTGTATTTAGTAAATCTTAGAAGTTCGTGAGTGGTGACACTAGGTTATGGGTAGAGACATGTTTCAGACTTCTGCAAATCTTTGCTTTCCTTTTTGTTTAAGTTTAAAGTTTTCCGCACTCGTTTAATTGATTTTCATTTATTATATTGTTGAGATTTATCAGAAAATGTTAAAGTTTGGCTGGCCTAGCTCCATTAGTAGGCGCCATCACGACTCCCAATGGTGGGAAATCCGAGTCGTGACACAAACTCTCTCCCAAATCTGAGTTCCCAAGCTTATGTTTTCATAAAAATGGCATACACTCGGTAAGGTCGCATTCGCGAAGAAGGAAAAATTGAAGCTGCCAAAAATGACCTTCGCGGTCACGAGAAGAAGGATGCAAACGCGAAGGATTGGGCTCAGGAAACTACACGAACGTGACAAATGGAATGCGGTGAAGTAAGTGGGCTCAGCCCTCAGAGCCAAAAGAAGCTACGCGAATGCGATGGCCTAGACGCGAACGCGATTAGGGAAAACGCGAAGGACTAAATGCGAACGCAATGAGGAACATGGTCCTCCTCTAGAATTACTCTACGTAAACACGTGGAAGAGGAAGCGAACGTATAGAATAAGGAAGTCAGAGATACGCGAGCGCGATAGGAGCGTCACGAACGCGAAGAAGGAAATGGAACCTGCAACTGCTATAGGATTTCTACAACTTTTCAAAACTCCAAAATGCTCCGGTGAGCATCCAAAACACACCCGACGCCCCCGGGAGCTCAATCAAACCTACGGACATATCCCATAACATCATTCAAACTTGTACCAATCCGTAAACCAGCAAAAACAACGTTGGAAACTCGAATTAATTAAGGATTTGAGCCTAAGAACTTCAAATTTCACCAAAATAGACTTTCGATAAAAAACCTAACCAAAACACGTCCGAATGACCTGAAATTTTGCACACATATCCAAAATGACATGACGGAGCTACTACAACTTCAGGAGATCCATTCCAACCCTTGGATCAAAAACTCACTATCGGACCAAAAACTTCAAAACTTCAAACTTCGGCATTTCAAGCCAAAATGAGCTACGGACTTCCAAAATACAGTCCGAACATGCTCCCAATCCCGAAATCACCTAACAGAGCTATCCATTCCGAGGTCGTCTTCACACTGTTCCGACTACGGACCACTCTCCAACATTTAAGCTCTTATTTAGGGACAAAGTGTCCCAAAACTCTCTGAAACCCAACACCGAACATCCCGACAAACCAAATAGCAAAAATGAACTTAGGGGAAGCAGTTAATAAGGGATCGGGGTGTAAATTCTAAAATCAACCGGCCGGGTCATTACATCCTCCCACACTTAAACATCCATTTATCCTCGAATGAGCATAGATAACATACCTGAAGTAGTGAAAAGATGAGGGTTTCGGTTACGCATATCCCGCTCGGTCTCCCAAGTTGCTTCCTCGGTCGGCTGACCCCGCCACTGAACCTTTACTGAAGCAATGTTCTTTAATCTCAACTTTCTGACGTTCCTGTCCAATATAGACACTGGCTCCTCAACATAGGATAGATCCTTGTCCAACTGGACTGAACTGAAATCCAACACATGCGACGGATCACCGTGATAATACTGGATGACCCCGGCCAAACTGGGAGGAAAGGAAAGCTCATAAGCAACCTCCCCAACTTACCTCAAAATCTTAAAAGGGCCAATAAACCTCGGACTCAACTTCCTTTCTTCCCAAATCTCATAACGCCATTTATAGGCGAAACCCGAAGCAGAATCTGCTCTTCGACCATATATGAAACATCACGAATCTTCCAGTCTGCGTAACTCTTCTGTCTGGACTGGGCTGTACGGAGTCTATCCTGTATCACCTAGACCTTCTCCAATACATCCTGAACCAACTTTGTGCCCAATAGCCTGGCCTCACCCGGCTCCAACCAACCTACCGGAGATCTGCACCTCCTACCATATTAAGCCTTATTCGGCGCCATCTGAATGTTGGACTGATAATTGTTGTTGTATGCAAACTCCGCCAATGGCAAGAACTGATCCCAATACCCCACAAACTCAATCACAGACGCACAAAGCATATCCTCAAGAATCAGAATAGTACGCTCAGACGGTCCGTCCGTCTAGGGGTGAAATGTTGTGCTCAACTCAACTCGAGTACCCAACTCCTGGTGGACGGCCCTCCAGAACCATATTGTAAACTGAGTACCTCTGTCTGAAATAATAGAAACTCGAATACCATGCAGACGAACGATCTCCCGGATATAAATCTCTGCCAACCGCTCCGATGAATAAGAAGTGCACATAGGGATAAAATGAGCGGACTTGGTCAGCCGATCCACAATCACCCAAATGGCATCGAACTTCTTCACAGTCCGAGGTATACCAACTAAAAAATCCATGGTGATCCTCTCCATTTCCACTCCGGAATCTCTATCTGCTGAAGCAACCCACCGGGTCTCTGGTGTTCACACTCCACCTGCTGACAGTTGAGGCATCTAGCTACATATCCAACTATATCCTTCTTCATACTCCTCCACCAATAGTGCTACCTCAAATCCTAATACATCTTTGCAACATCCGGATGGATGGAATATAGCGAATTATGGGCCTCTGCTAGAGTCAACTCCCGAAGCCCATCAATATTGGGCACACAAATCTTACCCTGCATCCTCAATACCCCGTCCAAAATCCCTCGAAATATCTCTTAAATCCGAGTTCCCAAGATTGTGTTTTGATAAAAATGGCAAACCCTTGGTTTTGAAATATTTTTAATTCCCCTGGCTCGTTATGCATCACGAATGCTGAAGTAAGGTCGCATTCGCGAAGAAGGAAAAATTAAAGCTGCCAAAAATGCCCTTCGCGATCGCGAGAAGAAAGACGCGAACGTGAAGGCCTGGATTCAGGAAACACCGCGAACGCGACAAATGGAATGCGAACGCGACAAATGGAATGCGAACGCGGTGAAGTAAGTGGGCTCAGCCCTTAGAGTCAAAAGAAGTTACGCGAAAGCGATGGCCTAAACGCGAACACGGTTGAGGAAAACGCGAAGGACTAAACGCGAACGCTTTGAGGAAACTGATCCTCTTCTAGAATTACTCAACGCGAACACGTGGAGGAGGATGCGAACATGTAGAAGATGGAAGTCAGAGATATGAAACGTGATAGGAGCATCGCGAATGCGAAGAAGGAAATGGTCCGTTAAGCATCCAACTGTTGTAGGATTTCTGCAACTTTTCAAAACTCCAAAATGCTCCGTTGAGCATCAGAAACACACCAGAGGCCTCGGGGACCTCAACCAAACCTACGGACATATCCCATAACATCATTCAAACTTGTACCAATCCTTAAACCACCTAAAACAATGCCGGGAACTAGAATTAATCAAGGAATTGAGCCTAAGAACTTTAAATTTCACCAAAATACACTTTTGATCAAAAACCAAACCAAAACACGTCCGGATGACCTGAAATTTTGCACACACATCCCAAATGACATGAAGGAGCTACTGCATCTTCTGGAGTTCCATTCTGACCCTCATATCAAAAACTCACAATCGGACCGGAAACTTCAAGAATTCAAACTTTGGCATTTCAAGCCTAAATGAGCTACGGACTTCCAAAATGTATTCCGAACATGCTCTCAATCCCGAAATCACCTAACGGAGCTAACAGAACCATCAGATTTTCATTCCGAGGTCGTCTTCACAATGTTCCAACTACAGACCACTCTCCAACACTTAAGCTCTTATTTAGGTACTAAGTGTCCAAAAACTCTCTGAAACCCAACACCGAACATCCCGACAAACCAAATAGCAGAAATGAACTTAGGGGAAGCAGTTAATAGGGGATCAGGGTGTAAATTCTAAAATTGACCGATCGGGTCGTTAGATCCTCCCGCACTTAAACATTCGTCCGTCCTTGAATGAGCATAGAGAACATACCTGAAGTAGTGAAAACATGAGGGTATCGGTTGCGCATATCCGACTCGGTCTCCCAAGTTACCTCCTCGACCGGCTGACCCCACTACTGAACCTTTACTAAAGCAATGTGCGTTGAACTCAACTCTTTGATGTGCCTGTTCAATATAGACACTAGCTCCTCAACATAGGATAGATCCTTGTCAACCTGAACTGAACTAAAATCCAACACGTGCGATGGATCACTGTGATACCTCCGAAGCATCGAAACATGAAATACTGGATGACCTCGGCCAAACTGGGAGGTAAGGAAAGCTCATAAGCAACCTCCCCAACTCTCCTCAAAATCTCAAAAGGGCCAATAAACCTCGTACTCAACTTCCCTTTCTTCCTAAATCTCATAACGCCCTTTATAGGCGAAACCCGAAGTAGAACCCGCTCTCCGACCATATATGAAACATCACGAATCTTCCGGTCCGCGTAAGTCTTGTCTGGACTGGGCTATATGGAGTCTATCCTGAATCATCTTGACCTTCTCCAATGCATCCTAAACCAACATTGTGCCCAATAGCCTGGCCTCACCCGGCTCAAACCAACCTACCGGAGATCTGCACCTCCTACCATATAAAGCCTTATTCGGCGCCATCTAAATGTTGGACTGATAATTGTTGTTGTATGCAAACTCCGCCAATGGCAAGAACTGATCCCAATACCCCACAAACTCAATCACACACGCACAAAGCATATCCTCAAGAATCAAAATACTACGCTCAGACGGTCCGTCCGTCTAGGGGTGAAATGTTGTGCTCAACTCAACTCGAGTACCCAACTCCTGCTGGACGGCCCTCCAGAACCATAATGTAAATTGAGTACCTCTGTCTGAAATAATAGAAACTGGAATACCATGCAGACGAATGATCTCCCGAATATAAATCTCTGCCAACCGCTCCGATGAATAAGAAGTGCACATAGGGATAAAATGAGCGGACTTGGTCAGCCGATCCACAATCACCCAAATGGCATCGAACTTCTTCACAGTCCGAGGTATACCAACTAAAATATCCATGGTGATCCTCTCCATTTCCACTCCGGAATCTCTATCTGCTGAAGCAACCCACCGGGTCTCTGGTGTTCACACTCCACCTGCTGACAATTGAGGCATCTAGCTACATATCCAACTATATCGTTCTTCATACTACTCCACCAATAGTGCTACCTCAAATCCTGATACATCTTTGCAGCATCCGGATGGATGGAATATAGCGAATTATGGGCCTCTGCTAGAGTCAACTCCCGAAGCCCATCAACATTGGGCACACAAATCTTACCCTGCATCCTCAATACCCCATCCAAAATCCCTCAAAATATCTCCTAAATCCGAGTTCCCAAGATTGTGTTTTGATAAAAATGGCAAACCCTTGGTTTTGAAATATTTTTAATTCCCCAGGCTCGTTATGCATCACGAATGCTGAAGTAAGGTCGCGTTCGCAAAGAAGGAAAAATTGAAGCTGCCAAAAATGCCCTTCGCGATCGCGAGAAGAAAGACGTGAACGCGAAGGCCTGGACTCAGGAAACACCGCGAACGCGACAAATGGAATGCGAATGCGGTGAAGTAAGTGGGCTCAGCCCTCAGAGTCAAAAGAAGTTATGCGAACGCGATGGCCTACACGCGAACACGGTTGAGGACAATGCGAAGGACTAAACACGAACGCTTTGAGGAAACTTTTCCTCTTCTAGAATTACTCAATGCGAAAATGTGGAGGAGGACGCGAACATGTAGAAGATGGAAGTCAGAGATATGAAACGCGATATGAGCATCGCGAATGCGAAGAAGGAAATGGTCCGTTAAGCATCCAACTGTTGTAGGATTTCTGCAACTTTTCAAAACTCTAAAATGCTCCGTTGAGCATCAGAAACACACCAGAGGCCCCCGGGACCTCAACCAAACCTACGGACATATCCCATAACATCATTCAAACTTGTACCAATCCTTAAACCACCTAAAACAATGCCAGAAACTAGAATTAATCAAGGAATTGAGCCTAAGAACTTTAAATTTTACCAAAATACACTTTTGATCAAAAACCAAACCAAAACACGTCCGAATGACCTGAAATTTTGCACACACATCCCAAATGACATGAAGGAGCTAGTGCATCTTCTAGAGTTCCATTCTGACCCTCATATCAAAAACTCACAATCGGACCGGAAACTTCAAGAATTCAAACTTTGGCATTTCAAGCCTAAATGAGCTATGGGCTTCCAAAATGTATTCCGAACATGCTCCCAATCCCGAAATCACCTAACGGAGCTAACAGAACCATCAGATTTCCATTCCTAGGTCGTCTTCACACTGTTCCAACTACAGAACACTCTCCAACACTTAAGCTCTCATTTAGGTACTAAGTGTCCCAAAACTCTCCGAAACCCAACACCGAACATCCCGACAAACCAAATAGCAGAAATGAACTTAGGGGAAGCAGTTAATAGGGGATCAGGGTGTAAATTCTAAAATTGACCGATCGGGTCGTTAGATCCTCCCGCACTTAAACATTCGTCCGTCCTTGAATGAGCATAAAGAACATACCTGAAGTAGTGAAAACATGAGGGTAGGTTGCGCATATCCGACTTGGTCTCCCAAGTTACCTCCTCGACCGGCTGACCCCACCACTGAACCTTTACTAAAGCAATGTTCGTTGAACTCAACTTTCTGATGTGCCTGTTCAATATAGACACTGGCTCCTCAACATAGGATAGATCCTTGTCCAACTGGACTGAAGTAAAATCCAACACGTGCGATGGATCACCGTGATACCTCCGAAGCATCGAAACATGAAATACTGGATGACCTCGGCCAAACTGGGAGGTAAGGAAAGCATTTAAGCAACCTCCCCAATTCTCCTCAAAATCTCAAAAGGGCCAATAAACCTCATACTCAACTTCCCTTTCTTTCCAAATCTCATAACGCCCTTTATAGGCGAAACCTGAAGTAGAACCCGCTCTCCGACCATATATGAAACATCACGAATCTTCCGGTCCGCGTAAGTCTTCTGTCTGGACTGGGCTATACGGAGTCTTTCCTGAATCATCTTGACCTTCTCTAATGCATCCTGAACCTACTTTGTGCCCAATAGCCTGACCTCACCCGGCTCAAACCAACCTACCAGAGATCTGCACCTCCTACCATATAAAGCCTCATACAACGCCATCTAAATGCTGGACTGATAATTGTTGTTGTACGCAAACTCTGCCAATGGAAAGAACTGATCCCAAGACCCCACAAACTCAATCACACACGCACGGAGCATATCCTCAAGAATCTGAATGGTGTACTCGGACTGTGCATCCGTCTGGGGGTGAAATGTTGTGCTTAACTCCACCTGAGTACCCAACTTCTACTAGACGGCCCTCCAGAACCATGATGTAAAGTGAGTACCTCTGTCTGAAATAATAGAAACTGGAACTAAATCTCCGCCAACCGCTCCGATGAATAAGTAGTGCACATAGGAATAAAATGAGTGGACTTGGTCAGCCAATCCACAATCATCCAAATGGCAACGAACTTCTTCGCAGTCCGAGGGATACCAACTACTTTATCCATGGTGATCCTCTCCATTTCCACTCTGAAATCTCTATCTGCTAAAGTAACCCACCTGGTCTCTGGTGTTCATACTTTACTTGCTGACAGTTGAGGTATCTAGCTACATATCCAACTATATTCTTCTTCATCTGCCTCCACCAATAGTGTTGCCGCAAATCCTAATACATCTCTGCAACACCCAGATGGATGGAATACCGCTAATTATGGTCCTCTACTAGAATTACTCTCGAAGCCCATCAACATTGGGCACACAAATCTGACCCTGCATCCTCAATACCGCATCATCTCCAATGGTCACATCCCTGGCATCACCATGCTAAACTGTGTCCCTGAGGACAAGTAAGTGAGGGTCATCATACTGCCGCTCCCTGATACGATCGAATAAGGAAGACTGAGAAACCGTGCAAGCTAGGACGCGATTGGGCTCCGAAAGATCCAATCTCACAAATTGACTGGCTAAGGCCTGAACATCCATTGCCATAGGCCTCTCTGAAGATGGAAAATATGCTAAACTCCACAAACTCTCCGCTCGGCGACTCAGAGCATCCGCTACCACATTGGCCTTGCCCGGGTGATACAGAATAGTAATATCGTAATCCTTCAGCAACTCTAACCACCTCCTTGAGCGCAAATATAGATCCTTTTTCTTGAACAAGTGCAGCAAACTCCTGTGACGACCCAAAGGGTCATCACCTGTTTCCTCACTCGTTCCGTGCTTCCGAGGCCTTGAAAACCTCATTTTTACTTGCCTCGATTTGTGTGCACAATCCGGGCGCGTAGCCGAAAAAATTTTATGTTGAAGTATGTGAATTCTGTGAAATATTTGAAGAATTTTAATATTAATATGATTACAGTTGACTTTGGTCAACATTTTTGGTAAACGGACCCAGACCCGACATTGGACGGTCCCGGAAGGTTCGTAGAAAAATATGGGACTCGGGCATGTGCCCGGAGTCGAAATCCAAGGTCTAGAAACCGAGTAAAAGAATTTTTCTGTTAAATTATTTTTCTGAAATTGTTAAAGAAAATGGAAATGAAAATTGATTAAAAGACTGTGGTATTGGGCTCGTATTTTGGTTCTGACGCCTGGTACAAGTCTTATATATTGTTTAAGCGCTTTCTGTGAAGGTTGGTCGAAATCAGATGTCGTTTGACGTGTTTCAGAATATAAGTTTCAAGTTTGAAAGTTTAGAAGAAAAATCATGAGTTTTGAGGCTTGATTCAATGATTTTGATGTTATTTTGGCGGTTTGATCACTCGCGTAAGTTCGTAGGGTGATATTGAGTTAGTGTGTGTGTTTGGTTAGGAGCCCCGAGGGCTCGTGAGTGAACTGGAGGTGGTTTGGGGTGTTTTTACACTTAGGAAAGGATCAGATTTTTGCTGCATTTTTACACAAACAATTTGTTCTTCGCGAACACGGCCACAGGCTCGCATTCGTAGTGCTTTGATGTTCCCCTCCTTCGTATTCGCATCATCCCTATCGCGATCGCGTAAGCCAAGTTCAAGGCCCCCAGAGGTTCCTTATTCACGTTCGCATGCTTCATCTCGCGAATGCGTAAGTTAACCAGTCTACTCAATGTGTTCGCGTGGGTCCCCCTTCTTCACGTAATTACAAACAACCCTTCACCGCGTTCGTGATTCCCCTATCGCGTTCGCGTATAATAGTCCCTGGACCCCTAATATTTTCTTCTACGCAGTCGTATTCCCTTTCACACATTCGCGTTGTATTGCCCAGTTTACCCTTCGCGAACACGGCTCCTTTCCCGCGAACGCGAAGGGCAATTTTGCCCGACGCATTTTTAAGTCAAAAACAGAACCAGTGACGGGAAAAACATATCACTTCACGAACTCTTCTTTCTCCAAAGTCCTAGGGAAAATTTTAGAGCACTTNGGGTTTTGAGAATTTTGGGTAGTTCAACATCAATTTGGGGTTGAATCTTAAAACAAATTATATATTTGGACTCGTGGGGTTATAGGTGATTGGGTTTTGGTCCGAGCTTCGAGTTTGGACCATGTGGGCCCGGTGTCTAATTTTGGGATTTTGGAATAATGCTAGAAAATTTATATCTAAGCTATGGGACGTTGCCATTGAGTCTTTATTGATATTATTCAATTGGTTATGCCTAGATATCACTGTATTGGAGGTGGAACCGCGAGGAAAAGCCATAGTTGAGGATTAAGTGGATTTCAAGGCTTTGAGGTAAGTGTTTGGTTTAACATTAGCTTGAGGGAATAGGAGTTGAGTCTTATTGCTAAATGCTATGTTATCGAGTACGATGTATAGGCATGGTGATGAGTATCTATACATCGGTGTCTAGCATGACCGTGAGTCCTTATAATGTGATTACCATGACTTGGTTGTGAACTCCGTGTTTGTTGGAGAATTCCTATATGTTGTGAATAACATGTGAACGGTAAAATGATTATTTTATTCTTGGGAGCATTGGCTCGAATTGTGGGACGAATATTGAAACTATATGAATGACTGGATTCTTTAGAGCGTTGGCTCAAAATGGTAGAGTGAATTATAAGATAAGAACAGTAAGAAAAGAAAGAGTTGTTGATTTTTCCCTTGCCGGGACGTTTGGTTGAACTTGTTGGATTCTTTCCCTTGCCGGGATTTTTGTCAAATATTTGCTTATTGTTATGTCCCATAATTGTGACTGTTGTTTGGGGAGTCAGACGGTTAAATGATATTGAGGATCGGGTTGCACGCCAAAACAATGATATTGAGGATCGGGTTACGCGCCACAACAATAATATTGAGGATCGGATTGTGCGCCGCATCAATGATATATGAGGGTCGGGTTGCGCACCACAATAGTGATACCTGATAAATGGTATGGGTCGGGTTGCACGCCGCAACAGTGATATATGTGGAGCGGGTTGCACGTCGTAACAGTGATATTTGTGGAGGGGGTTTCACCCCACAACAGTGATATATGTGGAGCGGGTTTCACGCCGCAACAGTGATATTTGTGGAGCGGGTTGCATGCCGTAACAGTTATTGATACCATGTGTTTGTATTGAGTGTTTATTCCTTGTTCATTGTGAATCTGAGTTGCTTTAATTTTGTTACCTGGGATTGCTGTTAGTATTGTATCTCCCAATAGCATGTTTCCCCTCCCATGTTGTTAATTACCTTGTATTCGATATTCCGCTGTATATTTATAACTGCATAGGTTTATGTGGTGTCCAGTCTAGCCTCGTCACTACTTTGTTAGGGTTAGGCTAGACACTTACCAGCACATGGGGTCGGGTGTGCTGATGCTACACTTCTGTGCATTTTTGCACAGGTCCAGGTTTTGAGGAGCAGTAGCAGCAGTAGTACGGGAGCAGAATTTCATTATCACTAGACTGAGGTATCCTTGCGGGCGTCCGCAGGCCTGACGTCTCTTCTTTAGGCTTTTTCTTATTTGACTGTTGCCTCATTGTTTCGAGACAGACAGCTGTTATATTTCTTTCAGACCTTTGTATTTAGTTTATTCTTAGAAGTTCGTGAGTAATGTGACACCAAATCTTGGGCAGAGGATATATTTAATTATTTCGTATTTTGATTCGTATTTATCAGACAGACTTCCGCTATTGTTCTCATTAGAATAAATGTTTTATATTAATACTATAGACTGTTAAGATAATTGTTTAATGATGAAAAGTAAGTAAGTTGGCTTGCCTAGCTACTACGAGTAGGCGCCATCACGATCCCGATGGTGGGAAATCTGGGTCGTGACAAGTTGGTATCAGAGCACTAGGTTACATAGGTCTCACAACTCACGGACAAACTTAGTAAAGTCTGAGGGGTAGGTACAGAGACGTCTGTACTTTTTCCCCAGAGTCTATTGAGTTCGGAAAAATCTTTCATTTGTTCTTTCTCGTCGTGCAGTTCTATTTTTCAAGTACCGATTGAATTTCTACTTTATTCCTCCGTAGATAGCGAGAACACGCGCCTCTTCATCTACTGCTCAGCAGTCCGAGACCCCAATAGCAGCCCCAGTGGCAGAGCCTTAGGTTGATTTTGAGGAGGAGGCTCCCATCCCAACAGTTCTAGTAGGCCCAGCTCAGGTACAAGAAGGGTTCATTGCCACCCTAGTTCTTCAGGACGCTCTAATTTGATTGCTAGGCCTCATGGAGGGTGTCATTTGAGCGGGTTTACTTCCAGTGGTTCCACCAGCGGTAGTAGGTCAGTCAGGTATAGTGGCTCAGGCCGAGAGTGAGATCACTTTTTAGGAGGCGGCCAATGTGGGCCGTAGAGTTGAGATAGCTCTGCTATAGGGAGGTAGTCATGGGTCGGATAAGAGGCCCCGTCATGTAGGTAGATTCAGTGGTACCTCATCAGGAGTTAGAGGCTCTTATGGTAGAGGCCATCCTCCCAGGCCTTTCCAGTTAGTTCTCTAGGTCACTCATGGTACTTCAGGTGGTCATTCAGGTAGACAGGGTCAGCCTCAGTTCCCTCAGCTGCAGCGTTCATGTAGATGTTATGAGTGTGGTGAGTATGGTCACAACTAGAGGGTTTGCCCGAGGTTGAGGGGTGCTCAGTTGCAGCAGACGAGGTCTTGCCATGCTTGTGGTGATCCGAGGCACATTGTCAGATATTGTCCTCGAGTTTATGGCAGCTTCCAGCATTAGAGTTCTCACGCTATGATTCAAGCACCGGAGGTTCCACAGCCTGCCCAACCAGCTAGAGGCAGTGGCAGAGGTGTTAGAGGTGGAGGAAGAGGTTTTAGAGGTGGAGTTCAGGTCGCCGGAGGTAGAGGCCAACTAGCAGCCAGGCCAGAGGCTGAGTCTTTAGGCGTAGACACTACAGGTACTATTCTGGTTTGTGATAGAGATGCGTCAGTGCTATTTGACCCTAGGTCTACATATTCATATGTGCCTTCTTATTTTGCACCCTGCCTGGCTATGTCTAGTTATGCTTTGGACATTTCTATTTATGTGTCTACACTGGTGGGTGACTCCATAGTAGTCAACTGGGTGCATCTTTCCTGTGTGGTTGTGTTTGAGGGTGTTGAGACCCGTGTTGATCTACTTTTATTAGATATGGTGGATTTTGACGTTATATTGGGGTGGATTGGTTGTCCCCTTATCATGCCATCTTGGATTGCCACGCCAAGACGGTGACCTTGGCCTTGCCAGAATTGCCCCGACTAGAGTGGAGAGGGACCTCAAGTCATGCCACTCGCAGTGTTATTTCCTATGTTAAGGCTCAACGCATGGTCGAGAAGGGGTGTTTAGCTTATCTAGCATATGTTTGTGACTCCAGCACAGAGGTTTCTTCGATTGACTTTGTTCCTATTGTTCGGGAATTCCCCGAGGTTTTCCTTTCAGACCTGCCGGGTATGCCGCCCGATAGGGATATTGATTTCTGTGTTGATCTGGCTCTGGGCACGTAGCCCGCCAGAGTTAAAGGAGTTAAAGGACCAGTTGCAGGATTTATTAGAGAAGGGTTTTATCAGGCCATATCTAGACTTATTCATGATAGTCTTTATTGATGATATCCTGGTATACTCCCACAGCCAGGAAGAGCACGAGCAACACCTCAGAGTGGTTCTCCAGACTCTGAATGATAGTAAGTTATATGCTAAGTTTTCGAAGTGTGAGTTCTGGTTGAGCTCGGTTGCAATTCTGGGTCATATTGTATCAATAGAGGGTATTCAGGTGGACCTGAAGAAGATTGAGGTAGTCAAGAATTGGCCTTGACCAGCTTCAGTGACCGAGATTCGGAGTTTCTTGGGGTTAGCAGGTTACTACCGTTGGTTTATAAAGGGATTTTCATCTATTGCAGCCCCGATGACCATATTGACCCAGAAGGGTGCCTAGTTTAGGTGGTCAGATGAGTGTGAGGAGAGCTTTCAGAACCTCAAGGCAGCTCTGACTACGGCACCGGTATTCATTTTGCCCACGGGTTTAGGGTCGTACACAGTCTATTGTGATGCTTCCCGCATTGGGTTTGGTGCAGTATTGATGCAGGATGGCAAAGTCATTACCTATGCTTCGAGACAGTCGAAGATCCACCAGAAGAATTATCCGGTTCATGATCTAGAGTTGGCAGATGTTGTTCATGCTTTGATGATTTAGAAGCATTATCTATATGGTGTGACGTGTGAGGTGTACACGGATTACAAGAGCCTTCAGTATCTGTTTAAGCAGAAGGAGTTGAATGTGAAGCAGTGGAGGTGGTTAGAGTTGTTGAAAGATTATGATGGTACTATCTTATATCACCCGGGTAAGGCCAATGTGGTGGCTGATGCATTGAGTAGGAAGTCTGCCAGCATGGGTAGTCTTACGTATATCCCGATTAGCCAGAGACCGCTTGCTTTAGATATTCAGGCCTTGGCCAATCGATTTATGAGGTTAGATATTTCTGAGCGCAGCAGAGTATTGGCTTGCACGGTCACTCGTTCTTCTCATTGGAGCGTACCCGTGATCGGCAGTTTGATGATCCCCATTTATGTGTCCTAAGAGACACGGTGCAGCGTGGAGGTGCCACGAAGGGGACCTTAGGTGATGATGGTGTTTTGAGATTGCAGGGGCGAGTTTGTGTGCCCAATATTGATGGGATTCGAGAGTTGATCTTAGCGGAGGCCCACAGTTCTCGGTATTCTATTCACCCGGGCGCGCGCAAAGATGTATCAGGACTTGCAGCAGCATTATTGGTAGCGTAGGATGAAGAAGGACATTGTTGCGTATGTGGCTCGGTGTTTGAACTGTCAGCAGGTCAAGTATGAGCATCAGAGTCTCGGTGGCTTGTTTCAGAGGATTGAGCTTCCCGAGTGGAAGTGGGAGAGGATTACCATGGATTTCATTACTGGACTTCCGTTGACCCGGAAGAAGTTTGATGCCATTTGGGTCATTGTTGATAGGCTGACCAAGTCAGCACACTTCATTCCAGTAGCAGCCTCATATTCATCCGAAAGGTTAGCGGAGATTTATATCCGAGAGATTGTTCGCCTTCATGGTATACAGGTATCCATCATTTCAGATCGGGGTACGCAGTTTACCTCGCACTTCTAGAGAGCGGTTTAGCAAGAGTTAGCCACCCAGGTTCAGTTGAGCACCGCGTTCCATCCTCAGACGGATAGTCAGTCCGAGCGGACTATTCAGATTTTGGAGGATATGCTCCGAGCTTGTGTCATTGATTTTGGAGGCTCGTGGGACCAGTTTTTGCCTTTAACAAAGTTCTCCTACAACAATAGCTACCAGTCCAGTATCCAGATGGCTCCATGTGAGGCGTTGTATGGTCGGCGATATCGGTCTCCAGTAGGATGGTTTGAGCCGGGAGAGGCTCGGTTATTGGGTATAGACTTAGTTTAGGAGGCCTTAGATAAGGTCAAGATCATTTAGGAGAGGTTTCGTTCAGCTCAGTCTAGACAGAAGAGTTAATCAGACCGTAAGGTCCGAGATGTAGATTTTATGGTTGGTGAGCGGGTATTGCTCTGGGTGTTGCCTATGAAGGGCGTGATAAGGTTCGGAAAGAAGGGCAAGCTTAGCCCTAGGTACATTAGTCTGTTTGAGATTCTTGATCGAGTGGGAGAGGTGGCTTATAGACTTGAATTACCACCTAGCTTATCGGCCGTGCATCCAGTTTTTCATGTATCTATGCTTCGGAGGTATCACAGCAATCCTACACATGTATTAGAATTCAGCACTATCCAGTTGGACAAGGATTTATCTTATGAGGAGGAGCCGGTAGCTATTCTAGACCGGCAGGTTCGTCAGTTGAGATCTAGGAGCTTTCCCTCTGTTCGTGTTTAGTGGAGAGGTCAGCCCCCTGAGGCCTCGACCTGGGAGTCCGAATTCAATATGCAGAGCCCTTATCCACATCTATTTCCTAACTCAGGTACTTCTTTCTTCTGTCCGTTCGAGGACGAACGGTTGTTTTAGAGGTGGAGGATGTGCCAACCCAAAGGGCCATCACCTATTTCCTCACTCGTTTCGTGCTTCCGAGGTCTTGAAAACCTCATTTTTCCTTGCCTCGATTTGCGCGCGTAGTCCGGGCGCGTAACCGAAAAACTTTTATGTTGAAATATGTGAATTCTGTGAAAAATTTGAAGAATTTTGATATTAATATAATTACAGTTGACTTTGGTCAACATTTTTGGTAAACGGACACAGACCCGAGATTGGACGGTCCCGGAAGGTCCGTAGAAAAATATGGGACTCGGGCATGTGCCCGGAGTCAAAATCCGAGATCTAGAACCCGAGTAAAAGAGTTTTTCTATTAAATTGTTTTTCTGAAATTGTTAAAGAAAATGGAAATGAAAATTGATTAAAAGACTGTGGTATCGGGCTCGTATTTTGGTTCCGATGCTCGGTACAAGTCTTATATATTGTTTAAGCGCTTTCTGTGAAGTTTGGTCTAAATTGGATGTCGTTTGACGTGTTTCGGACTATATGTTCCAAGTTTGAAAGTTTATGAAGTTTAGAAGGAAAATCATGAGTTTTGAGGCTTGATTCAATGATTTTGATGTTATTTTGGCGGTTTGATCACTCGCGTAAGTTCGTAGGGTGTTATTGAGTTAGTGTGTGTGTTTGGTTAGGAGCCCCGAGGGCTTGGGAGTGAACTGGAGGTGGTTCGGGGTGTTTTTACACTTAGGAAAGGATCAGATTTTTGCAGCATTTTTACACAAACAATTTGTTCTTCGAGAACGGGGCCACAGGCTCGCGTTCGCAGTGCTTTGATGTTCCCCTCCTTCGCGTTCGCGTCATCCCTATTGCAATCGCGTAAGCCAAGTTCAAGGCCCCCAAAGGTTCCTTCTTCGGGTTCGCATCCTTCATCTTGCGAACGCGTAAGTTAACCAGTCTACTCAATGCGTTCGTGTGGGTCTCTCCGCGTTCGTATAGTTACAAACCCCCCTTCACCGCGTCCGTGATTCCCCTATCGCGTTCGCATATAACAGTCCCTGGACCCCCAACAGTTTCCTCTACGTGTTCGCGTTCCCTTTCACGTATTCGCGATGTATTGCCCAGTTTACCCTTCGCGAACGCGGCCCCTTTCCCGTGAACGCGAAGGGAAATTTTGCCCAGCGAATTTTTAAGTCAAAAACAGAACTAGTGACGGGAAAAACATATCACTTCACGAACTCTTCTTTCTCCAAAGTCTTAGGGCGAATTTTAGAGCACTTCTTCATCAAAACTTCTTAGGTAAGCATTGTTCAACTTGTTTCCTTCAATTTCCATCATTAATTACTGAAATCCTAGCCCTAAATCATGAAATTCAAGGTAAAAACTATGGGTTTTTGGTAGAGTTAGGGTTTTGAGAATTTTGGCTGGTTCAACATCAATTTGGGCTTGAATCTTAAAACAAATTATATATTTGGACTCGTGGGGTTATAGGTGATTGGGTTTTGGGTTTTGGGTTTTGGTCCGAGCCTCGAGTTTGGACCATGTGGGCCCAGTGTCTAATTTTGGAATTTTAGAATAATGCTAGAAAATTCATATCTAAGCTATAGGACGTTGCCATTGAGTCTTTATTGATATTATTAAATTGGTTATGCCTAGATATCACTTTATTGGCGGTGGAACCGCGAGGAAAAGTAATAGTTGAGGATTTAGTGGATTTCAAGGCTTTGAGGTAAGTGTTTGGTTTAACCTTAGCTTGAGGGAATAGGAGTTGAGTCTTGTTGCTAAATGCTATGTGATCGAGTACGAGGTATAGGCATGGTAATGGGTATCTATACATCGGTGTCTAGCATGACCGTGAGTCCTTATAATGTGATTACCATGACTTGGTTATGAACTCCGTGTTTATTGGAGAATTCCTATATGTTGTGAATAACATGTGAACGGTAAAATAATTATTTGATTCTTGGGAGCATTGGCTCGAATTGTGGGACGAATATTGAAAGTATATGAAATGACTAGATTCTTCAGAGCGTTGGCTCAAATGGTAGAGTGAATTATAAGATAAGAATAGTAAGAAAAGAAAGAGTTGTTGATTTTTCCCTTGCCGGGACGTTTGGTTGAACTTGTTGGATTCTTTCCCTTGCCGGGATTTTTGTCAAATATTTGCTTATTGTTATGTCCCTTAATTGTGACTATTGTTTGGGGAGTCAGACGGTTAAATGATATTGAGGATTGCACGCCGCAATAATGATATTGAGGATCGGGTTGCGCGCCGCAACAATAATATTGAGGATCGGGTTGCGTGCCGCAACAATGATATATGAGGGTCGGGTTGCGCACCGCAATAGTGATACCTGATAAATGGTATGGGTCGGGTTGCATGCCACAACAGTGATATATGTGGAGCGGGTTGCACGCTGCAACCGTGATATTTGTGGAGTGGGTTGCACGCCACAACAGTGATATTTGTGGAGCGGGTTGCACGCCGCTACAGTGATATTTGTTGAGCGGGTTGCACGCCGCAACAGTTATTGATACCATGTGTTTGTATTGAGTGTTGATTCCTTGTTCATTGTGAATCTGAGTTGCTTTAATTTTGTTACCTGGGATTGCTGTTAGTATTGTATCTCCCCATAGCATGTTTCCCTCCCTTGTTGTTAATTACCTTGTATTCGATATTCCGCTGTATATTTATAACTCCACAGGTTTATGTGGTGTCCAGTCTAGCCTCGTCACTACTTCGCCAGGGTTAGGCTAGACACTTACCAACATATGGGGTCGGTTGTACTGATACTACACTTCTGTGCATTTTTGTACGGGTCCAGGTTTTGAGGAGCAGCAACAGTAGTAGTACGGGAGAAGGATTTCATTATCACGAGACTAAGGTAGCCTTGCAGGCGTCCGCAGGCCCGACGTCTCTTCTTTATGTTTTTTCTTATTTGACTGTTGCCTTATTATTTCGAGACAGACAGCTGTTATATTTCTTTCAGACCTTTGTATTTAGTTTATTCTTAGAAGTTCGTGAGTAATGTGACACCAAATCTTGGGTAGAGGATATATTTAACTGTTTCGTACTTTGATTCGTATTTATCAGACAGACTTCCGCTATTGTTCTCATTAGAATTAATGTTTTATATTAATGCTATAGACTTTTAAGATAATTGTTTAATGATGAAAAGGTAAAGAAGTTAGCTTGCCTTTCTACCACGAGTAGGCTCCATCACGATCCCGATGGTGGGAAATCCGGGTCATGACAACTTTGATGGTCAGTATAAATCTCACAAGGCACACCGTACAAATAATGACGGCAGATCTTCAAGGCATGAACAATAGCAGCTAACTCAAGGTCGTGGATAGGGTAATTATTCTCATGTATCTTCAGTAGGCAATCACCCTACCGTCCTGCATCAACACCATTCCAAGGCCAACCCGTGAGGCATCACAATAAACTGTATAAGACCCCGAACCATTAGGCAATATCAAAATTGGGGATGTAGTCAAAGCTGTCTTGAGCTTCTGAAAGCTCGCCTCGCACTCCTCTGTCCACTAAAATGGAGCACACTTCTGGGTCAATCTAGTCATAGGGGTTGCAATCGATGAAAAGCCTTCCACAAAATGATGGTAATAACTCGCCAAGCCAAGGAAACTGCAAATGTCTGTAGCTGAGGACGGCCTAGTCCAACTCTGCGCGGGCTTCACCTTCTTCAGATCCACCCGAATACCCTCACTCGATACCACGTGGCCTAAGAATGCCATAGAATCCAACCAAACTCACATTTTAAGAACTTTGCATATAACTTCTTCTCTCTCAGGGTCTGAAACACGGTCCTCAGGTGTTGCTCATGATCTTCCCGACTTCGGGAGTATACAAGAATATAATCTATGAAAATAATGACGAACAATTCGAGATATGGCTTGCACATACTGTGCATCAAATGCATGAATGCTGTTGGGGCATTGGTCAGCCAAAATGACATAACAATCAACTCGTAATGACTATACCGAGTCCTGAAGGCAGTCTTCGAGATATCTGGCTCCTGAATCTTCAACTGATGGTACCCTAAGCGCAAATCAATCTTAGAAAACACATGTGCGCCCTGAAGTTGGTCAAATAGATCATCAATACGAGGCAAAGGATAATGGTTCTTCACTGTAAACTTATTCAACTAGTGATAATCGATACACATACACATTTTTTTTCTTTACAAACAAGACAGGAGCACCCCACGGTGAAACACTGGGTCGAATAAAACCCTTATCAAACAATTCGTGTAACTGATCCTTCAACTCCTTCAACTCCTTCAACTCGGGAGGAGTCATACGGTACGGAAGAATGGAAATAGGTTGAGTGACCGGCAACAAATCAATGCCAAAATCAATATCTCTATTGGGCGGCATGCCCGGAAGATCAGCTGGAAACACATCGGGATAATCCTATACGACTGGACTGAATCAACAAAAGAGGTATCAACAGTGACATCTCTCAAATAAGCTAAATACGCAGCACACCCCTTGACAACTATACGCGGAGCTTTAAGGAAAGAGATAACTCTACTGGTAGTGTGATCTAAGGTACCACTCCACTCAACACGCGGAATAACTGGCATAGCCAGTGTCACGGTATTGACGTGACAATCAAGAATAGCATAATGGGGTGATAACCAGTCCATGCGCAAGATAATATCAAAATCCACCATATTGAGCAACAATATATCTGCTTTGGTCTTAAAACCATGAATAGTAACCAAACACAACTGATAAACATGATCGACGACAAGAGAATCTCCCACAGGAGTAGAAACATAAACAGAAGAACTCAAAGAATCTTGAGCTACACCCAAATGCAGAGCAAAATAAGAAGACACATAAGAATAAGTGGAGCTTGGATCGAATAGAACCGATGCATCTCTGTGACAAACCAGTATAATACCTATAATGACAGAATTAGAGCAAGAACCTCGATACGAGCAGGAATGGCATAATATCTGGCCTGGCCTCACCTTCGAGGGCGACCTCTACCTCCCCAACCTCCGTCCCTAGCTGGCTGGGCATATGGAGTAGCAGCTGGAGCTGTGATCATGGCCTGAGAACTCTGTTGAACGCACTGTGGATGAGAAGTCTGTGGAGGTGCACTCCTCCCGAGTCTAGGTCAATCCCTCACCACATGGTAGGTTTCACCACACTCGAAACAAGCTCTAGGAGGACGTGGTAGCTGTGACTGGCTGGGGCCAGGTCTACTGGACTGAACCCTGAAAGCACCCCGCGCAGGGGCGAGTTAGAGACCAGAGGTGCATAGTAAGGCTCCTAAGGTCTAGGAGGAGCTGGAGAACTGCTGGCTGATAGAAGAGTTCAATGAATGGGGCGACCCATATAACCCCTACCATGATGACTTGCTGCTGGGGTAGGGGCACCAGAGTAGTGGCCTGACTCTCGAGATCTCTTGGCCTCTCTCTCCTCTCGCTCCCTAGCGAGCATACCCTCGATCCTCCTAACAATGCTCACAACCTACTGATAAGGAATGTCCATCTCCAACTCTCGAGCCATGCTAGATCTGATGGGTGGAATAAGACCCTCAATGAACCGGCGAACTCTCTTACGGACAGTAGCAACCAAGGCTGGTGAATGCCTAACCAATCATGTATAACGGATAGCATACTCTATAACGGTCATAGCACCCTGGATAAAGTGCTCAAACTCTACACGCCACGCGTCCCTAAGAGTCTAAGGGACAAACCCTCTCATGAACATATCTGAGAACTAGGTCCAAGTTAGTGAAGTAGCCTCGACTGGACTGTTTATCTCATAAGTGCGCCACCAATCATAGGCGGCTTCTCGAAGCCAAAAGGTAGTAATGGAAACCCCACTGGATCCGGCAATACCCATAGTGCGAAGAATACAATGGCACTCTTCTAGAAACCCTAAGGCATCATCTGTCGTTAATCCAATAAAAACCGGAGGAACATACTTCTTGAATCTCTCAAGCCTTCGCTGCTCATCCTCAGAAGCAGCTTCCCCATCCCCGGGCTGTACTGGTACTGCTGGCTGTACAGGAATGATCTCTAGGGCCTGTGCAATATGCACTCGCTGCTCAGGAGTGCGGGCGCGGGTGTCTGTGCTCCTCCCTTGGCCTGGGATGTGGTTGCAGTAAGGGGAAGCAACCCTGCTTGAGCCAACGTGGTATACATACTCAAAAATTGTGCCAATATTTCCTGAAGGGCTGGAGTAGTAGTAGCTGTAGGCGTGTCAAGGGCCTGAACTCTGGCTGGATCTGCTGCAGGTGCTCTGGCTACACCATGTGCGCGTCCACGGCCTCTGCCCCGACCCTAGCCTCTAACGGGTGCAGTAGGGGGCACGGGTGCCTGATCGTCCCAAGTAGCGCGTGTCCTTACTATCTGTGAGAGAATAGAAGACAAAAGTTTAGAATTGATGTCAAAAATATCGCACGACAAGGAAATCAAATGAAATGAAGATTTTTCCTAAACAGTTATATAACATCACGTAGATAAGTACAAATGTCTCTGCACCGATCATCGAGACTCGAATAAACTGGCCTATGTTCCGTGACTCCTATGAACCTAGAGATCTGATACGAACTTGTCACGACCCCTGTCACCCACCATGAACATGTCATGACGGCACTTAGTCCCTACGACTAGGTAAGCCAAAAAATATGGAAAAACAAATTAAACTTGCGAAAAATAAATAATTAAGCTTGAACTATAAGAGAAACTGTATATAAGTGCCGCTCGGCATATACAACTCAATCATCACGGAAAAATCTATAACAACATCCCAAAACTTGAAAACTCACGGGAAACACAGGCTAATAGAAGAGTAATACACTGCTCTAACTCCAGAATGTCTAAACAACTGAAAGAAAGGAAAGACTATCTACCAAAGCTGGAATAAGATAGAGACTCCTGGTCTGCGGACGCGGCAGAACTACCTCGAAGTCTAGCTAGATCTCCTCCGCCTCGAGAGTGATACGCTTGAGTGGAGGTACCTGGATCTGCACATGAAGAACAAGCGCATAAGGGGCATGAGTACACCACAACGGTACTCAGTAAGTGCCAAGCCTAACCTCGGTCGGGTAGTGACGAGGAAGGTCAGGGCCCTACTAAGATAAACATAATAAATAATAGGATAAGGAAAACAATATAGATAAAGTCTACAGCTAAAATCTAAACAGGATAAATAAGGAAAGCAGTAATAGAAAGCAGAAATGAAACAATATAAGGAATACTGCTCACAACAAGAAATAATATCTGGGATCGCTTAGTATCCCGAGGATCTCTTGGTATCCTCATCATATACACGAGGGATCTCTTGGTATCCCGAGGATCACTAATACTTATTTATACATGTGCCAGGGATCTCTTGGTATCCCAAGGATCTCTTGGTACCCTCAATACTTATAAATACATGTGCCAGGGATCTCTTGGTATACCACACCCTCAAACCAGAACATATCACGTGCAGGGGATCTCCCGCGATGTCGTCCCGTAGTCCCAAATTTAAAACACACAACGACAGCTCAAACATCAGGATAAATTCTAACTCAGAACAAGTAATAGTAAATTCTAGCCTAACATGCTTCACGGAATACAAACAAGACAGTTTAAGCAAATAGGCAAGTAAGTCAACTAAACATGTTTCTCTAAACTAACACAGGTTAAACTTGCAATTAAAATAAACATGTAAGCAAGAAAACTCTACTTAAGTACTTCAAGTAAAAATGAATTTTCAACAATTAGCTCAAGTACGTACTCTTTACCTCACGTACGAGGCATTCAAATATCAAATATCATGTCCTAAGGGGAAAGATCCCCTACACAAGGTTAGACAATCCACTTACCTCGAACCAACACAAAATCAACTAGAAACCATGCCTTTGCCACGAGTATCCGATTCCAAATGGCCCAAATCTATTCAATTCGATTACATATCGTAAATAACATCGCAAGCAAGTGATTCTACTATTTAATTCAAAGCTAAGGCATGAAATTTGGTAAAATAACCAAAATGCCCCTCAGGACAACATCTCGAAATCGGATAATTTTCACATTTTCAGAACCTCCGTACTCTCACGAGTCTAACCATATAAAAATCTCCCAAATCGGAGGTCAAACACGCACTCAAAACTGAATAGTTTGGACTATGAAATTTTACCCATTTCTCATTCGAAAATCTGAAAATTAAGAAGGAATTCGTGATTAGATTAGTAGGTTTTAAGCATAAGAGAGTAGAAAATCGTTACCCAATTGTTGCCCTCCAAAATCCCGCGAAATATCTCCCAAATCTGAGCTCCCAAGCTTGTTTTTTGATAAAAATGGCAAACCCTCAGTTTTGAAATGTTTATAATTGCCCAGGCCCGTTATGCATCGCGAACGCAGAAGTAAGGTCTTGTTCGCGAAGAAGGAAAAATTAAAGCTGCCAAAAACGCCCTTCGCGATCGCGAGAAGAAAGACGCGAACGCGAAGGCCTGGGATCGAGAAATGACGCGAACGTGACAAAAGGAATACGAACGCAGTGAAGTAAGTGGGATCAGCCCTCAAAGCCAAAAGAAGTTACGCGAACTCGATGGCCTAGATGCGAACGCGGTTGAGGAAAATGCGAAGCTTCGAGAACGCGAAGGACTAAACGCGAACGCTTTGAGGAAATTGGTTCTCTTCCAGAATTACTCTACGCGAACGCGTGGAGGAGGATGCGAATGCATAGAACAAGGAAGTCAGAGCTACGCGAAAACGATAGGAGTGTCGCGAAGGCGAAGAAGGAAATGGAACCTGCAACTACTGTAGGATTTCTGCAACTTTTCATAACTCCAAAATGCTCTGTTGAGCATCCGAAACACCCGAGGCCTCCGGGACCTCAACCAAACCTACAGACATATCCCATAACATCATTCAAACTTGTACCAATCCTTAAACTAACTAAAACAACGCTGGAAACTCGAATTAATCAAGGATTTGAGCCTAAGAACTTCAAATTTCATCAAAATACACTTTCGATCAAAAACCAAACCAAAACACGTCCGAATGACCTGAAATTTTGCACACACATCCCAAATTACATGACGGAGCTATTGCAGTTAATAGGGGATCGGGGCGTACATTCTAAAAATGACCGGCCGGGTCATTACACTAAATTAAGGGTGACTCAACAAAGTGTTCGTGCACGAGACGCGTACTCCGAGACTTGTTTCAAAAAGAATACCCATGGTTATGCAAATGATAACAGTTTATGAAGTAGCAACACATAAAGGAAAAATTGTAATCAAATAAGCAGCTGGCAAATAATAAAAAGACATAAACAAAAATAAAAATGAAATAAAGCAAACAAAACACATAAAAACCTCAACCTAATATCCTAAAAGCCAACAAGATCAAGTACTAGATCGAACCTGCAAGTCCCCAGCAGAGTCACCAGAGATGTCACACCCCCTTTTTTTTAAAAACCTCAGTTAACCCTCTTAAAATAAATAAAAGGATTTGTAAAGCTCGAAAAGGGTTTTCAATTGAAAAGTGACAAAATTGTTTGTGTTCAAAAGAAAATAACTCAGAGTCACCACCTGACTTTGATTTCGGTATGCCAGGTCACCGTTTTTAAAAAAAATAATTTTTCCTTTTAAAACATTTTAGACTCTAAAACCAAGCCCGCACCAGAGATTCGGGTAAGGGGGTTTATCTGACTCGAGGATAAGGTGTTAGGTATTCCCCAAGTTCCGTGAAAGTCACGGTAGCGTACTCAATCTAGTTGACCTTTAGAATGTTCGAATTGAGGTAAAAAACGAACACGGAAAAGAAAAAACAAACTCACAAGAGGCTCGAGGTCGTCCCCACCTAATAAAAGAAAAATAAAAATAAAAATAACATAAAATACTACGAGTTCCACTCCAAGCCTCCAAATACAAGTACTATGGGGCATTCCCCGGATAAAAATATATACAAATCCTTCAAGGCATTCCTCGGATAAATTTAACTAAGGGACAACCTCTCACCTCGAAAACAACAAAATCCTAACGCTCACCTACCCAACTGTGGTTGGCCTAATCATGCTCCTATCAATTAAATAACTAAAACACAACGCAATATAATGAAGCCATGTTAAGCTCAAATTTGCCAATTCAATTTAATGACTAGTAACTCATTTATTTGCTTTGGCTAGGTTTCAGCACAACCACATATGATATGTATAAAATCCAAATTAACTAATAAATTAAAAGGGAAGATTGCAGATTCATACCATCACAAATAACACATAAATGTAAAAGAAATAAAGTGAATAGAGGGTGAAAGGTTGGACCTCAAGATGATTAAATTGTTGCCTTCAATGTTGCTATTCCAAAAGTTGAACAAATGAATGATCTTAAACAAATTCAGAACCAAATAAAAATCAGTGACCAGATATCCGAACTACTAATAGAACCAGGGACTGAAACTCGGACGACAACTCACTTCGACAAACCTTTGCGACTCAACTCCCCGCTGTTCATTTTTCGGCGAGTTGACTGATGGGCAGCGATTGATGTTGTTCGACGATTGGGTGGTTATTTGGTGTGAGATGGCGGAGAAGGGTCTGTTGTTGGTGGTATATGGGCTGGTCGGCGAGCAGCTGGTGGTTGTGGTAGTCGCTGCTTCTCGGCGTGCTTTCGCGTGTGTGTGTGTTTCTGATGAAGATCAATGCCGAATTTTTGGCGAGCTTGATGGATGAGATGATGGGTCGTTGGTTTTGGATGAGGGGTTGGATGTTTTTGAGTTTTCGGCGATTGGGGAGGGCTGACTGGCTCTGTTCAAACGTTGAACAAGATAGTGTAGTTGGGCGGTCAAGTTGAAAAGAGGAGGGGTAGCAGCGGCTGCTTAGAGAGATTCTGGTGGGTTAGAGGCTGGAAAAATGGGGTCCTAGGATTATGGTAGTGTTTTTTTTTTGTCTTGGTTATGTTGTTGTCTAGCTAGGGTTTGTCTTGGTTTTTCTCCATTGAAGAAGAAGGTCTCATGGTTTATGTGGTAGGGTTTTGGTCTTGTCTTATCAGGAAGAAGAAGGGTTCCTTCTT
>MU757468.1:0-24356 GCA_026770625.1 Nicotiana glauca | reverse complement strand
CCCTTGGGCATTTACAAAGTAGAATTTCCAGCCCGAAATACATTTAAAAATGTCATTTAAACTTTCAACGCTTAGAATTGTGGATGAGTTTGCAAACAGCATTTATAACCTTGGCCTGAAGTTAGATAATATGCAAATCATGCTAAGTATTAATATTAATCCCCGAAGGATTTTACAAGTCGGCGCAAGGCCCCAAACATGGCATCAAGCCCAGTAAGATCAATAAAGCATGTGTATCAATCGCCGGTATAGTATAAACATCACACGGGATGGTTCAAGTCACAATTCCCAATAATATCCGACCCCACACTCGTCGTGGAATGCATGTCACGCCTCAATATAGCGTTAAGATGTGAAAGTCCGGATTTTCAAACCCTCAGAGCAGCATTTACATATATTACTCACCTTAAACCGGTCGCGGGATTAGTCCGCTATGCCTTTTCCTCTTGAATTAACCTCTTCGCGCGTCGAATCTGCTCAAAACCGTAAGGAATACGTTACAATGTGCTAATGGGACATAACCCAACCAAAAGAACTCGAAAAATACTCAAAAATACGAAATTGGCAAAACCCGAGCCCCGGACCCACATCTCGAAAAATTCTAAAATTCACATTTCCGAAATCCTCGTCTCGCCACGAGTCCGTACATACCAAGAACTCCCAATTCGGACCACGAATGGCCCCTCAAATCCTAAATTTATAGTTTTTGCTCCAAGCCCTAATTTCTTAGAATTTTGCTATGTTTTCATGAATTCCATGGATGATTCTTCAATAAAAACAGGTATTTAACTCATAAAACTTACCTCCAACGATTCCCAGTCGAAACCCCTTCAATTCCCGTCCAAAAGCTCTCAAGTTGCTCAAAAAATGGAGGAAAATGACCCAAAAATCGCAGATATACTGCCTAGATTTTTTTCGGAATCACTGTTCACCCCGCGCGGTTACTGTTCACCCCGCGCAGTTACTGTTCACGCTGCAGAAAAATACAGCAGCAATTAAAGAAATTGCAGCAGTTTTTGTTTCACAAAAATGGCTCTAAATCCGTCATACAAACTCGGAATTCGACGATTCTTGTTCCTATGAGTCATAAATAATAATACGAACATAGCCCTTCAATCAAAACTCGATTCGGACCTCATTTACTCATTTCAATACCCATTTAGCTCGTTAAACAATTAACTCATATTTCGCGTCAAAAACCCAATCGCGACTTGATGAAATTAAACCAAAATTTTCAGATTAGTCCTATAATTCATGATTTAAATTCTAGAAGTCTCGAAATCAAATTTCGATCTCTGGAACTAAAAATAGACCTTTGTATCATTACATGTTTATCCTCAAAACAACAAAAATCTTCCAAAAATGACTCGTTAGGCATCCGAAACACACCCGAGGTCCCCAGGACCTCAACCAAAAGTACAGACATGTTTTAATACCTCATTCAAACTTGCTCGAACCATAAAAACACTATCGTTAACATCAAAATCATCAATTTTCATCAAATCAAAGCTCAAGTTTAACTAAATCTCTCAAAATTCTCATTCGATCAAAAACCCGACTAAACAACGTCCGAATGACCTGAAAATTTACGGACATATCCAAAATCACCTAACGAAGCTACTGCAACTCTCGGAATTCCATTCCGACCCCCGGATCAAAATCTCGCGTACCAACCGGAATCCGCCAAAATTCAACATTCGCCAATTCAAGCTTATTTCTACACCGGACCTCCAAATTCAATTCCGATCACACTCCTAAGTCACATTTCATCCCCCGAAGCTAACTGAACCACTGGAATTCAATTCCGAGCGCTCTAACTCACAGGTCAACATCTAGTTGACTTTTTCAAACTATTCCTTCATTAAAGAGACTAATTGTCTCATTTCCTACCAAACTCGGTCCGAATTGACTCAAATTCACCAAGTACACATATTGAAACATGATTAAGAATATAACAGGGAAAACGAGGCGGTAACTCACATGACGACGGGGCGGGTCGTCACAAATATGAAGGTGGATCTATGGTTTGACATAAGTATGGGTTTTTAAATGTTAAAGTGTATGTACTAAAGTTTTTAGGGAGGTGTAGTCACTCTTATATCTAAATGCATCATACTTGCGGTGCAACCTACATTACAACCAATTAAAGTCCTACTTCATCCTAGACTGAATGAACTCGATTAGTAGAGTAGTAGACTATGGGCAAGCCTATGGTGCATCTTTTGTGGCATATGAATGTTATTTCTGAGAGTGAGTGAATTCTTTATATCTTGAGTTCCTAATTGTTCTTAAATTTTATTGTATGTGGAACTACCCTATTTTGTCGTGTGAGGACACTTGATCCATGAAGAAAAAGTAATGCCATTGACCTCTATGTTAGAGTAAGTAAGTGAGTTGTGAATAATGAGTGGTACTTGTGAGTTAAAATTGTGAGGTGAAGATGTTACACTCTTGTGCTTAGTCTATTTTAAATATTCTTGGTGTGACGAATTAGGAGAATCGTTTAAAAAAGTCTTGACTATATAAAGTATAGTTTGATAGCTCGAGGATGAGAAATGGTTTAAGTTTGGGGTATTGATCTGAGGTTATAATTAAGTATTTTAGTTGCTTATCGCCAGAGGTGGAGCTAGGATCTGGAGCTTATGGGTTCAGTTTTCCAGTCAGTATAAGCTACTAGGTTCTAAATTAATAATTTGTATATATTCAATAAATTTATTAAGACAAATATATGGATTGAACTAAAGCTACTGGGTTCGGCCGAACCCTCAAGCTCAAGGCTAGCTCAGCCCCTACTTATCGCACTCTAATTTACTGCACTTTAACTGAGTTTCAGCTTTAATCGCTAGTGTTTTGCATTAGTTATGTGTTTTATGCCTGGTAGGAGTGATTTCGGGTGATGTAGATGTTATGGAATGAAATCGAGCTATTTGGAGCTTTAAAGTCTAAGTAAAAGTCCAAGGGGTTAAGCTGGGATCGTGTTCGAGGGTTCGAGAACCACATCTGGATATCAAAACGCCAGGAAAAATCCGGACTTTGAGAATGTTGCATACCCGCGAGGCTTGGGGCATCGTTGTCACGACCCTAAACCTGGACCCGATCGTGATGGCACCTCTCGTGAAGACAAGTCCAGCTGACACTTCCCCTTTTTCCAATCATTAACAGTTAAGCATTAAGAAACAATCCAAACATGATAAAACAATCCAAAGTAACAAATAATATCATAAATACGCAGAAGAACAACCCAACACAGCCCGATATCGGGGTATCACTAGTCATGAGTATCTATAAAACTTAATACAAGTCTGAAAGGTCTAAAAACTATTACAATGCCTGATAAGAGATAAAAATGATAAAGAGGGAGAAACACGGGTCTGTGGACGTCAAGCAGCTACCTCGTGGACTCCGACATCTGCCGGGAGCTCTCAACTTGCACTGGCAGGATCCGCAACGCCTGAATCTGCATACAGGGGTGGAACGAGTAAAGTGAGTACTCCAACTTAGTGAGTAACAAATATAAATAAATACTAAGAGAAAGAAATCACGTAAGGCACAAAGCATTCTATAATGAAGTAGTAAAACCATTTAAAAACAATAAATCAGTGAAAGATAGATAGAAATCTTTAACTCAAATATAGTTTCATGAAAACCCTTTTTAAATGTTTAAGCAGGTAATTGACAGTGAATTATGAAAAGTAAACACATAAAGGCTCGCCCCTCGGGCACAATATCAACAAATCCGCCCCTCGGACAACATCTCAGAACAGTACCAGCCCCTCGGGCAATCACCGTTGATACCCACTTTTTTATTATATATTTTCATAATCAAAATACCTTTCAAAATAGCATATATATGCATATATAAGTATATCCCAAGGTCCTATTATTTTTTTCAATTTTTAAAGATTTTAAAATTAATTTTATTATCCTATTTTATCAAGAAAAACCCAATAAGTATTCCCAAAATTATCATTTTTGGTACTTCACTTGTTTAATTCTCATATTTATACAAAAATATAGCTCGGATAATTTTTGTATATTTTTACAAATTTATTTAGTATTTTTAAAGCTAAATTGCATATAATTGCAATATTAGCCTCCTTTATGATTTGATTGCATTTTTATTTATAAAAAATAAGTCTAGTATTTTTAAATTGATAATCATATGTTATAAATCATTTTAGTACTTCAACTTATTTTGAGAACTTAATTTGCTATTTTTATAAAATAAATGGGTAAAATGGCTATTCAAAATCTAGTTCATTTCAATTGTAGCCTAAATTCTACCCCAATTAAACACAATTGAACCCCAGCCCAATTCCTAAAATTACCCGACCCACAGTCTGTTTGAATGACCTGCCCGACTCCCCATTTAATCCAGGTTGTTGATAAAAAAATGATCAACGGCCACATTTTAACCTTACCCTTTTTAATTCACCAACCCCCCAACAATAATCATTTCCACCTACCAGCCGTCTCTGAACCCTCCAGTTTCTCAAACTCTCTCAAAGCTTCTCAAACCTTAGCCGCCTCTTACCACCTCCGCCCTGAAAGCCACCGGAATCCATGGCTTCCAAGGCTATGAGAGTCTTAAATCGGCCCCCTATGACTCCTACGCGCCTTATTTATGAAGATTCAAGGCCTGACGATGAGATTTGTCCAGACTTTATTCGATTCGAGTTCAACGGCCATCTCCGATCTTGCTCCAGCGTGCCATGGCTGCTCGAGCGTGATTTGGACTTCTTCGACTCAGATCGGTGACCATTCAAATCCTTTCTCACTACTAGGGTTCTTTTGAAACCCTAACACTTTGAGGTTTTCTCCGATTCCTTTAGATCCGTTTTGTATCTATGCTTTCCTTAAGTTTTTCAAATGATTTCTCTGACTTTTCTTTAAAAAACTACATTCAAAATCGTTGCTTTTCCGATCTAGGGTTTTCTGAAAAAGTATTTAAATGTTTCTCTAACTTCCTTTCTTTTTCTTTTTTGTGTATTTGCCGCTAATGTGTTCTTGTATTTTCTTCTACCATGTTCTTGTATGTTTCTCCTACTGTGTTTTCCTATACTATGTTCTCGTATGCTTTTCTACTGTATTTTTTTTCTCTTGTGTTCTTTTGTGTCTCCTACTATATTTTCCATCACTAAGTTCTTAAGTTCCTTGCTAATTTCCATCTATTGAGCTCTATTTAAGTTTCTTCTAAAAACTTCTTAGCATGCTTCTTCTACTGTTTTTATCAGTTTTTTTAATTATGTTTAGTGTTAGCTTCTTCTACTCTATTTTCTTTGAATTCTTCTACTATGTTCTGTATGTTACTGGCTATCATCGTTTTCTCATGAGTTTCTGTTGCTGAAAGTAACATGCAATAGGTTTCAGTTCATCTCTAAGACCTCTGAGCCTGTTCGATCACTTGCCTTCTCATCTATGTACTCGATTAATGGTGGAAACCCTAGAATTTGGGGGTTCTTCCAACTTTGGTTATGTGATTTGCTTGAACTAGGACTTTATTTCAAAACCCCTTACTCTTTCAGACCAACTTTGAGTCTCTGAACTGAGTTTGGACATCCTTGTTTTCATATGATTCTCACTTTTGCTAAACTCTTCTACACTGTATTTTTCTACTGATTTTGCAATGACACGAAAATATTCTTTCATGCTTAACATGTTCGTATGCTCCTTATATATGATGAACTTCCCTCTAAAGTGGCTTTCAAATTTGTGATTAGTTCATACTTCCCTCTGAATATGGTCTGATTGATTTCTTTCCATTGTTTGCTAATTTTCTCTGTGACTCGACCTAAGTTAAAACCCTTCTCAGCTTTTGCGACTTGGTTCATTTATGGGTCAGTAATTACTAGATCCCTGATTTTTGATTTACTAGTTGTTAATTGATTTTCTTACCTTATTTGTACAACCGTGTACTTCAAAATCATGTCCTTAAATAACCTTTTATGTATTTTCCCCTAATTACATGTTGTGCACAAAGTGCTTATTCAATTTATTTCCTTAAATTGTTTTTACACGTTTGAATATGAATCCCTTAATTAAGGGAAGTCTTGTGTAATTTATGCTTAATTGACAATCAGTTCCTTAGATGTTTTCTTACCTTGATTCTGCCGGATATTTGCACAATAAAAGGCACGACCCTTTTCACGAACTAGAAACAATTCAGAATCCTTCTGAACCCATACCCTCACAATAATATTCTATTCTTGTCTGTACTGTGACATGTTCACAAGATCTACTGCTTTTCTTTGTTTGTTTCTCTGAAACTGGTATGTCCGGATTTAATTTTTAGCACCACAACAATGTGTATTTACTACTTTTGTGTCCATGTTTGCTTGTTGTTTCTATATATCTCAGCACTTAAATTGGTATGCTGATTTCCTTCTGTTTGTTTGTTATAAACCCCCATTCCCCTATTACCCCTATGTGTTTTGAGTTTTGACTTAAGGCATGGCAATGTAAGTTGTTATCCATGAATTAAGTTGGATCCATGGGGGTCTTAACCTTTAAACAATATGGTCTAACAGGCCTAAGGGTGTGCCGGCATCTCCCATTACTGGGTATGCCCATCAGCCTGCTTTATTTTACCTCTTCAAACTCCCCAATTCCCTTATACCCTAATGTGTATTGATTTAAGTTGTTTCCCTTTTCCCTTTCCCCTTTCAGAATTCTACTTCTACACTTGCACGCTCTCTTAGTCCCTAAGTTCTGCCCCCCTCTCGTGAGCCTTGCCTTGGGACCTTGAATTCCCCCTAAACTTGGACACCTAAGGGCTGGCCCTTCCACACTGCACTATGTCTTAATCTGGTGATACATTTCGGTGTAAGCACTGTCCGGAGTTCATATGAGACTCTTAGGGAACTTTGACACACCCCAAATGGGAGAAAGGCTTTGAAATATGATCTCTTGGAGTTGGTTTACTTCATACTTCAGATAGGAAGTTTGAATCTGGCTCTCCTTGGTTGTACTTTTTAATTTTTGATGTATTTTTCTTTACTTTACTTTTTTCTGGGCTGTAATAACTTTATAATAAAATTCTCGGGGATGACTAGTGAAAAAGGGAGGGGTAACCATATATGCAAAAGGGGTAGATATCCTGCCTATAGAAGTTTCTGAATTTCGGCACTCTCATATATAGATACCATGTATATAGGAATTCCTGCATTCTCATATATATACCATGTCTATAGGAATCCTGCATTCTCTCATATAGATACCATGTCTACAATTATTCGAAATCTGAATTTTGCATATGCATATAGAAATATGCCTATAAATATTTCTGAATCTTGCATATCTATTCTTCATTAGAAAATCATGCTTATAGGTCATAAATAACCAACTGCAATTAGCTATCATGTTCATATAAAATACAGTACCTAGATATCATTTTTGTAGGATTTGTGCATTTCACTATGTCTATAAAATGTTCTAAAAGTCGACAACACATAGAAAGCATGCCTATAGGAGTTGTTAATCAAGTCTGAATTGTTTCACTCGCTTACAAGTCTAAAACCAATGATAAATATGTACCATTAGTTGCAGAACTCATGATCTCTTGATAAAACTTGCTTTTCTTTAATAACTGACAACTTTTCTTAAATCGGTATGTATTCAGTTTACTTCCTTGTTTCTGAAATCAATAGATATCATGCCTATAAGATCCTCGCCCAGTACCTAGGCAAGCCTTAGGGCTAAAATTATAAACTGAATCAGATTTTATCAGCTACAACCAGCAGGCAGGCCTGATTCGGGCTTCTTATCAGAACTATGTAATAAATCAGTCCGCCTCAACCTTTTAAGTTTTAATCAGACCCTAAATAGTATGTGTAAGTCATGCTAATTACTTGTTTTCTCTATTTAAAGGAGGTGTATCTCAGCCTTCCTACTTTTTGTATACTTTCCCCAATTTACTATAAATGTTTTGTATGTCGCCTTAGTACTTTACCTTTTGAAACGACAAATAAGCCCAATATCTCCTCCCTTTAGGATTAGTAGTCCCAAGTACATCCGGGACTGATAGGATTGGGGCGGGTAATAGCATGCAATAAGTAAACGAGACCATTTCGTGCTTTAATACCTTAACGGGGTGGGAAGGGTAGATATGGATATGATGAACATGCGATAATGTCACGTGTAACCCCTCATCGAGGAGCGATTACCGGGCATTGTGTGGGGTGATCCATATTATTAATAAACCTAGGACCCCCTTTCCTTTGTTTCTTTCTTTTAAATCTTTTAAACTGTTTCTTTAAAGAAGGAATCAACTCTTTTAGTTTCTTTTTCTTACTTTTACTTATTTGTAACCATTATGTGAGAAATCCCCTCTTATTTGAAATCCTACTTGCCTATGTGTTACTCATACCTAAAGTGTCACGACCCAAACCCTGATCTGATCGTGATGGCGCCTCTCGTGAATACAAGGCCAGCCAACCAACCCAATTTGCCATTCCATAATAGTTAATATTAATAAGCAGTTTTAGCATAATTAAATAACCATTGTCTAAACAAACGATTTCTTTATTACGTGCGAAATACAACCCAAACACAGCCAAACCGGGGTGTCACAAGTCACGAGCATCTATTAGAGTATAAATACTACTACAAGGCCTGAAATATACAAAATAGGTCTCATAAAAAAAAGGAAGAAATGCGGTACTGCGAACGCTGGCAGTCACCTCGCTAAACTCCGATAACTTAGCCTCCAATCAGCTCAAAACCCGCTACCGGGTGAACAAATACCTGCATCTGCACACGAAGTGTAGGGAGTAAAGTGAGTACTCCAACTCAGTGAGTAATAAAGGTAAATCATAACTGAGCAATAAGAAATCGCGTAAAAAAACCATCATGTTGTATAGAGCAGTGTAAAACCTTTTGAGAAAAAGCAGTAAAGGTGTGAAATCTTTAGAAAAACATCTTAGCTCAGTTTAAACCTCTTTTGGAAATGACTTTTTTAGTGGTTACGCAAATGCATGCAAACCAAATAGTGCAGATAACCACAGAATTTCTCTCCACGGGCACAATACTCAGTTATCAAATAATGGCAGGCAATCTGGTAGATATTGCATGAAGTAGCATAGACGACAGATAATGACAGACAATTGAAATAAAGTAAACACATAGAACAACACCAGTACCAGTGCGGCGTACATCCAGATCTATATATCGCTACGGTGTGCAGCTCGTTCCATTTATCATCGACGGTGCTCACTGGGGTGTGCAGACTCCGGGAGGGGCCCCTTACAGCCCAAGCGCAATATCAAGCCATCTTGTGGCATCAAGTCTAGGCCCTCGGCCTCATACCAATATCAGTATACCACTGCTGCGACGTGCAGCCCGATCCAAAAGTATCCTCACAATACAGGCCCTCGGCCTTACTCAATCAAAAATCACATAAGCCCCTCGGGCAACAGTAAAACATGCTGCTCAGCCCAAAAATAGTATTGGAAATATAATTTCAAGTGTTAAAGCAAAATAAACTTGGCTGAGTTTTGAAAACAGTGGAAAGTACATGACTGAGTCCAAGTATAAAATCAAAACAATGAGGAAATATCAACAAACATCCCCAAAAGGGTTCAAATAATTGGCACGAAGCCCTAATATGTCAATCAGCCCAAATCATGACGATAACAAATACATTTCAGTCAAATATGTGGTCAAATCATCAATCGGGTTGGACCAAGTCACAATCCCCAGTAGTAAAAGGCCCCACGCACATCATCTAGTGCGTGTCTCTCCTCAATATAGCACTACGATGTGCAATCTGGGGTTTCAAGCCCTCAAAATATCATTTACAACCATTACTAACCTCGAACCGGCAAAATCTCTAGCTCGCGACGACTTTGCCCCTCAAATCGGCCTCCAAGCACGTCGAATCTATCCAAAATCAAAACGAATACATCACAATATGCTAAGGGAACAAAGCCCAAGCAAAAACAGTCAATAACAGGCACAAATCCCGAAATTACCATAACCCGAGCCCTGGGACCACTTCTCAAAACTTAGAATTTCACACCATTAGATTCCTCATCTCCCCACGAGTTCATACATAACAAAATTTCTCAAATCCGACCTCAAATGGTCCTTCGAATCCCAATTCAAAAGTCCAATTTCTCAAGCCCTAGTTTCTTCAATTTTTAGTTAAATTTCCATGAGTTTCTAAGTTAATTTCACAATAGAATAACGTTTTTGGTTCATAGAACTTACCTCAAATCACTTCTCCTTGAATCCCTCTTCAATTCCACTCAAAGAGCTCTCAAAATACTCAACCATGGTGGAAAACTGGCTAAAACTCGCGGATGAAATATTTATAACCTTCTGCCCAGTTTTCTGAACTTTTTTCTATGCAATCGCGGCCCCAGGCTCGCGATCCCGAAGAGAAATATTCCAAGACCTCAAAAATGAACTATTCGAATGCGATGACATCACTGCAAACGCGATGCTTGATTTCCCAGAACTATGCAAATGCGGCCCTACAGATACGAATGCGAAGAACAACATTACTGGACTCCCAATTACTTATACGTGAACGTGACCTCTCCTCTGCGAACGCGAGGCAAAAGCTTCCAGCTTTACCCAAAAGCAAGCCATTCTTCGCAAACGCGAAGGGCAATTCCTGATCACCTCGAAATCCTTCTATGCGAGCGCTGCTCACTCCACACGATCGCGAAGACCAACTTTGCCGGCAACTGCTGTTGCAATTTTCTGCAATCTACCAAGTCTCAAAACTTCCCGTTAACCCTCCGAAATCATCTCGAGGCCCCCAGGACCTCAACCAAAAGCACCAACATGTTATAAAACCTCATTCAAACTTGTCCCAATCATCAAAATACCTCAAACAACACCAAAACCATCAATTCACATTGAATTTAAGCCTACGTTTTCTAAAACTTCTGAAATACACTTTCGATCATAAATCCAACCGAACGACGTCCGAATGACATGAGATTTTGCACACACATCCCAAATGACATAACGAAGCTACTGCAACTATCGGACTTCCATTCCAACCTCTATATCAAAATCTCACCTATCAACCGGAAAACGTTGAAATCTCACTTTCGCCAATTCAAGCCAAATTCTACTCTGGACCTCCAAAACCAATTGCGTATCACGCTCCTAAGTCATAAATCATCCAACGAAGCTGACCAAATCATACAAATTCCAATCTGAGCTCATATACAAATAAGTCAACTCTTGGTCAAACCTTTCAAATTCAAACCTTTCAACTGAAACTGTTCTCTCAACCTCGTTCCGATTTTCCTGAAAACCAAAACCAACGATCCACATCAGTCATAATATATTACACGGGGCAAGTCATGTCCGAAAACTGGCGATCAAAGTGCAAAAGCTCAAAATGACCGGTCGGGTCGTTACATCCCCCCCTCCCCAATTAAACATACGTTCGTCCTCGAATGCACCCAGAGTTGTTCTAAAGCCAAGCAATCGCTGAATAACCTTACCATGCATATACCCAGGGGTGATCTCACATCACCCTATCTCATATAGGTCCGATAACACATAGAAATTGAAATTACACAACCCAATCTAGCCCATGAATCATAGAACCACACTTTCACTTCTGAAACCATCAATACGATCAAAGCCTCACACTTACACTCTGAATAGACCCGAAACAGCTACAATAGCCCATGCCTGCAACCTCAGGTGCAATTATATGATATACCACATAACTCAAACACATACAGCGATAACTTCTATTCACAACCGTTGCCCACAACAACCAATGCCGGTAGGAAACCTCTTATTAGCTAAAGTCTTATTCCAACACTTTCATATACTGCCAACGATAATGAAACACACAGTAAACCATAACCATTTCTCAGATAAACCATTCATGAAGCCATTTCTCCTCTGGCGATTACCATAGCAAATATTTAAGTAGAACCTCGATATTACCCTTCCAACATGCTGAAAACAAATTCGTTCGTACTCATTAATGATCCCAACGATCTCCTCGAATCTAACACACCGCTCTGGTGACATGACACCTCAATAGAGGCCTTAGCCACAACTAGCATAATACGTACACCTATAAGAAACAGTTTGAACATACACAAATCATGAAATGACTCAAATGAAAGAGATGTACCTCAAGCTCACTAGTACCACCACAACACAAGGCTGGAAACCCGTGTCACATCATAGAATAGAACACACGAATCTATCCAGCAAGATCACATCTCCACATAGCTTCGCGGCAATGCACGATCCTATCCAAACACTGCTCCACATGAAACACCTCAAGTCACTATGCTCGAAGGCGACAACCACGCACAATTTGATGTCTGGGACCAAAGCAAATAATCACACCCACGGTGAAACGAATAATATATACCACGCAATACCATAGATCATAATCGATACGCCATTCACCGAGCGACACCCAATTACTCTTCCTGCTCGACTTACACTACGAGACCCCAAACAAACCGCACAATATATGTCCATAACTAACGAATCATAACGCCTCGCAACACCGAAAGATAGCTCATAGATCTCCCAGTTTACCAACAAGCTCAATAACAATCAAATCCATATATCCCTCAACCATACAAATCAGAGCCAACTAAGCTGACTCAAGCTAGGAAACGCATCCACATTGGCCTACCAACGAACTCTTTATTAGGGAAATCCTGAAGCTGTTCCCACAACTCCTCAACTATATTAGTGCCCCACGATACGGTTCCTGACACCAAATCAATACTAAAATCAACAACCTTGCCTGACGACATGCCCGTCCATAAGAAACGCATCCGAAAAGTCCCTCAACACCGAAACTGAATCAATGATAGCAACCTCTGCACCGACATCCATCACGAAGTCCTAATTAAGAAACACAGTCCTTTCTAACCGTTCGCTGGGTCTTCAAAATACAAACCACTCTACTAGAACATAATCCAACACACCTCGCCACCCAACCCGTGGTATTTCTGGCATAGCCCATAGCGCAATAGTCCTTAATAACCCAACACAGAGATAGACAGTCTAAACCCCAACATCACATTCGAATCTAACATACCACATCATAGCCTAAATATGAGAACTTCCGTCTCCCATCCACATAGCACATGAATCACCATATCTGATTCCAATTTCGCCGTCCAAACACATGCCACACCTTTAATACCCAATCATTCCATGATAGATACTCTAAAATTTCCTTGTGCCACCATGCAAACTCGAACATCACTAGTCCACCCAATAAGAAAGTGCCGCAATACTACCGAAGTATCATCAGTTCAATCACATTACCCTTTTTCTGAAACATATACTCTTGTCAAATAACTTTCAATTAGCAGTACCATTTCCTATATTATCTGAGGCTACCCGTTGCCTAAGAGATTTATGAACATCCTTTCAGAATTGAACTGTAACTTATCTAGCCGAGAACTTCCCTTGATCTCATCTAGAAGAAAAATCATTACACGTTCCATGCCTCTCATATTCGTAGAAAATGCACCTCTCCAACCACGGTAGAAATCAACAAGAACTCTCCCAATTTCGTTTGCACAAATTAAACTGACAGGACTGAATCCTTCTAACTAGACCAAGCTAAGAAAGCCATCAAAACTCAAGAGCATTACTGCAAAATACTTGTAAAAACTCATTACCTCGAACACCTACAAAGAATTAATCATATTCTTACCATACCGATTCGGTCTACTATCAAGCTACTCCATTTATCTAAATTTCCTTCTGATTCATTTTCAACTTGATATTCCCTCTTTCCGTAGCACCACAATTTCTCAACCCAGACTCACCACACGAGACCCTTACATAAGACCACACTGTCTAAGACCTATAAGCCGTTGAATACTCTCTCAAATATTCCCAGAAACACCAAATTCCAGAATACTTTACTCTGAAGAACATCCTGCGAATCTAAATCTGTTGCCTTTACTTTCCTGATACTAATACATAAAATCCCATAATTAACATAGAAATACCACAAGTGTTGACCTCTTCCAATGAAAACTCAGTCTCTAACCACATATACAACTTTAAAATACTCGATTGTTCCTTGTAGAGTCTTTAACACATTAGATCCATTCTTGAGAGTCATTCACTCTTCTTCAAATTGTAATTTACATGATCAAATGAACAGAACCACCCGTACCTCATTAGCATTTTGATACCACAAGATGTAGCCTCATCTCAACATAACCAAGCAACCTCCTGCTCTATGCACCGAACATCCTTTACCAATGAAAACTCAAGGCATCCCGTGATTCTCTTTCCCCATGAAGTATAATGTAACCTTTGTTGAAATCTTCCTTTACTCGAGCCATTCTCGGTCTCAATTCCCGCAAGTCATAGCTAATTCCCTCACACGCCTCAAACTGGAACCAATATAGCACCTAGCCGTGCATTCAACAACTCACAGCAGACTCCCCCACTTGGCTCAAAATCATAGGTCAAGATACACTCAATAACTCATAACACTTTTATTCTATTGATGCCAAAATACCATAGTGAGATTAAACTCAAATCATTTGTTAGCTTGTGAAGACACGGATCATCTAGTACTGTAAATCTTCTACAAATCTCGCATTCATCTCCGCAACAGTTAAGCCCACTCTCTTAAGCGACCCAAAGTTCAAATTTCAATATGTACTTCTAATTAAACATGAGATCTTCTAATATACACATAAGGATCACACCACTTCAGAACACTCCGCAGGAGATATCTCGCCTGCTTCGCCTCAATATAACATTTCTGTATACCTTCCACTGTCATACACATTACACAATCACTTAGTCTTCCTGAGTCTGAACTCATACTGCAACATGAAATTTACTTCACTCCAATTGGAAGACATGAAAAGATTCTTCACGCGCCAATAACTCAGGGCTATACCTCGGATCACGATGGAATTCAAACACCTAATAGCTCTTCTATCATCCAGCAGACCTTCCAAGTCACTTCCAAGTCATATAGATACGTCTCACAGTACTAACATACTCATCACATAGTTACCCAACCGTCACTTCCACAAATAGGGACAATACCAGACATATAATATTCAAAACACTTGCTCACACAATCAGCACCGCGGTGCTCAAGCCATAGGCAAAGATCTAGCCTCAAGTCCTTCAGACTGGCCCCACATCAAACTCACAGAGATCACATCTCGCCCCTCAATAGGGCAATCACAAACCATCAAGGCACATCTGATACTGAGTGCTCATGCACGCATACAAATGCGTGGATGGAAATTCAAGAGTTACTTTTCACGCTGAATCAAGGACGCACGATAAGAATTCAAGAATGCGAAGTTTTCCTAAAGGTTCTGCAGCCTCTCGAGGATAAATACAGATGTCTCTGTACCGATCCACGAGACTCTACTAAACCTGCTCCTGACTTGTGAGACTTATGTAACCTAAGCTCTGATACCAACTTGTCACGACCCAATCCCCAATCTGGACGTGATGACGCCTCTCGTGAAGACAAGGCCAGCAAACCAAAGCAATTTGCCATTTTAGAATAGTCAATATTAATAAGCAGCTTTAGCATAATTCAATAACCATAGTCTAAACAAAAGATTTCTTTATTAAGTGTGGAATACAACCCAAACACATCCCAAACCAGGGTGTCACAAGTCACGAGCATCTATTAGAGTATAAATACTACTACAAGGCCTGAAATATACAAAATAGGTCTGATAAACAAAAGGAAGAAATGCGGTGCTACGAACGCTGGCAGTCACCTCGTTAAACTCCGATAACTTAGCCTCCGATTAGCTCAAAACCCGCTACCGGGTGAACAAATACCTACATCTGCACACGAGGTGCAGGGAGTAAAGTGAGTACTCCAACTAGTAAGTAATAAAGGTAAATAATAATTGAGCAGTAAGAAATCACGTAAAACAAACCATCATACTGTATAGAGCAGTGTAAAACCCTTTGAGAAAAAATAGTGAAGCTGTGAAATCTTTAGGAAAACATCTTAGCTAAGTTTAAACCTCTTTTAGAAATGACATTTTCAGCGGTTACGCAAATGCATGCAAAACAAAATGTGCAGATAAGCACAGAATTCCGCTCATCGGTCACAACACTCAGTTATCAGATAATGACAGACAATCAGGTAGATATTGCATGAAGTAGCACAGACAATAAATAATGGTAGACAATTGAAATCAAGTAAACACATAGAACAACACTAGTACCGCTGATGCGTGCCACCCGATCCATATAACGTTGTGGCGTGCAGCCCAATCTATTTATCGTCGATGGCGCTCACTGGGGTGTGTAGACTCCGGGAGGGGCCCCTTACGGCCCAAGTGCAATATCAAGCCATCTCGTGGCATCAAGTCTAGGCCCTCAGCCTCATATCATCATTAGTATAGCACTCCTGCAGCATCCAAAAGTATCCTCACAACACAGGCCCTCGGCCTTACGTAGTCAAAAATCACATAAACCCCTCGGGGAACAGTAAAACATACTGCACATCCCAAAAATAGTATTGGAAATATCACTTCAAGTGTTAAAGCAAAATAAACTTGGCTGAGTTTTCAAAACAGTGGGAAATACATGACTGAGTCCAAGTATAAAATCAAAACAGTGAGAAAATATCAACAACCGTCCCTAAAGGGGTTCAAATAATTGGCACGAAACCCAAATATGGAAATCAGTCCAAATCATGATGATAACAAATACGTTTCAGTCAAATATGTGGTAAAATCATCAATCAGGACGGACCAATTCACAATCCCCAGTAGTAAAAGACCTCGCACTCATCATCCAGCGCGTGTCTCACCTCAATATAATACTACGATGTGCAATCCGGGGTTTCAAACCCTCAGAATATCATTTACAATCATTACTCACCTCGAACCGGCGAAATATCTAGCTCGCGATGCCTTTTCCCCTTAAATCGTCCTCCACGCGTGTCGAATCTATCCAAAATCAAAACGAATACATCACAATATGCTAAGGAAACAAAGCCCAAGCAAAAACAATCAATAACGGTCACAAATTCCGAAATTACCATAACTCGAGCCCCGGGCCCACTTCTTGAAACTCATAATTTCACACCATTAGATTCCTTATATCCCCACGAGTTCATACATATCAAAAGTTCTCAAATCCAACCTCAAATGGTCCTTCGAATCCCATATCAAAAGTCCAATTTCTCAAGCCCTAGTTTCTTCAATTTTTAGTTAAATTTCCATGAATTTCTAGGTTAATTTCAAAACTAAATAACATTTTTGGTTTATAGAACTTACCTCCAATCACTTCTCCTTGAATACCTCTTCAATTCCCCTCAAAGAGCTCTCAAAATACTCAACCATGGTGGAAAACTGGCTAAAACGCGCGGACGAAATGTTTATAACCTTCTGCCCAGTGTTTTGAACTTCCTTCTATGCAATCTTGGCCCCAAGCTCACGATCGTGAAGAGAAATATTCCAAGACCACAAAAATGAACTATGTGAACGCGATGACATCCCTGCGAACGCGATGCTTGCTTTCCCATAACTATGCGAACGTGAAGAACAACATTACTGGACTCCTAATTACTTATATGCGAACGTGACCTCTCCTCTACGAACGCGAGGCACAAGTTTCTAGCCTTACGCCAACGCGTGCCCTTCTTCGTGAATGCAAAGGGCAATTCCTGATCACCTCGAAATCATTCTATGCGATCGTGGCTCACTCCACGCGATCACGAAGACCAAATTTGCCTGCAACGGCTGCTGTAATTTTCTGCAATCTACCAAGTCTAAAAACTTCCCGTTAGCCCTCCAAAATCACCCTGAGCCCTCGGGACCTCAACCAAAAGCACAAACATGTTCTAAAACCCCATTCAAACTTGTTCCAATCATCAAAACACCTCAAACAACACCAAAACTATCAATTCACATCGAATTCAAGCCTAAGTTTTCTAAAAACTTCCGAAATACACTTTCGATCAAATACCCGACCAAACGACGTCTGAATGACCTGAAATTTTGCGCGCACATCCCAAATGACATAACGAAGCTACTGCAACTCTCGAAATTTTATTTCGACCTCTATATAAAAATCTCACCTATCAACCGGAAAATGCTGAAATCTCACTTTCACTAATTCAGGCCCAATTCTACTTCGGACCTCCAAAACAATTTCCGATCATGCTCCTAAGTCATAAATCATCCAACGAAGCTAACCAAATCATAAAAATTTCGATCTGAGCTCATATACAAATAAGTCAACTCTTGGTCAAACATTTCAAATTTAAAAGCTTTCAACTGAAACTGTTCTTTCAACCTCGTTCTGATTTTCTTGAAAACCAAAACCAATGATCCACATCAGTAATAATACATTACACAGGGCAAGTCATGCCTGAAAACTATCGATCAAAGTGTAAAATCTCAAAACGACCGGTCGGGTTGTTACATAAAGTCACAACAATAGTTTGGCCGGGAACCACACTGGTGGATTCTGAGGGGTGCCTAACACCTTCCCTTGGAATAATTTCAAGCCATTACCTTATCTTTGGTTATACAAGTCAAACCCTTCTAAGTGTCATAATGCACTTAAATCATTAGGTGGCGACTCTTCAATTTAAAACCCAATTTCCGAAAGGAAACGAGTTGTCTCCCTAAATGTCATGAACCCGATTTCGCGAGAAAAAGGGGGGCAACAACATGGCGACTCTACTAGGGACTCTCTTTTAGGATTTTACCATTTCAAGCTATTACTGTGACTTCACATTTATTATGTGCCTTTATTTTCTTAATCCCTTTAAGCATTTAATTCCCCTTTCTACTTCAAATTTGACTTGCCTTTTTGTTTCTTTCCTTTGTTTTTGTTAGCTTTACTTTTCCTTTATTACCGCTTTAATTTATGATGAATTTTTGTAATTATTACTTTTATAACGTGCAAATACGTGACAACTTATTTCAATTATTGCATAAGCATGTTTTCAACATCATATTCCACTCGTGCCAAATAAAATACCATAGCAACGCTTATAATGAGTGGTTGCGCTCTTTCGATATTATCACCCCTTAAATATGACAAAGGCATATTTGCGGTAAAACTAGTCGATCAACGATGTAGTCGACGGTTCCGTACCTTTCTCTCTTGAGTTGTCCGCTCAAGGGTACCAGTCAAAAATTCCCAAAGAAACCTCACTCTGTTTAATTGTGCATGCATCATGGTCAAACCTAGCCAAGTCAGTTATGGTCCACATAATGACTCTTTAAGATAGCCTTGTCCAAAGTCCACTAGGTTTCCCTAAAACTCTAACGGACACTATCACGTTTTATGCATTTATTTGGAGAAATAAATGCTTTATGCCAATTATTGGTATTTAATAGTCGAGTCTGGTGTGGGTAAGGGCCTAACCCTTTTCTCTTGCAGAAATATGATGCATGAAGTCCCCAGATTCGGCACGGTCACAGACATCCACCCCAAATTGCTAAGTTGGTGGGAGGATCTTCATTTCATTAATCAGACTCTCGTTCGGAAATACCTAGGAAATCTACCTTCTCTCCTGGAAATCCAACCCAACAACAAAATCATAGAAGCCGCCACTCTGTTCTGGGACTGTCATAGGTCTGTATTCCGCTTCAGGGACATTGAGATGACACCCTTGTTACACCTCCTTTTTCCTACACCCTAGAGGGATTTTAATTGGGGTTTTTCCAATTTAAGTGACAATCGAAACAGGATTATTTATTAAAATATTCAGAGTCACCACTTGGGATAATTTAAGGTGTCCCAAGTCACCAGTTTAAAATCCCGAATCGAGAAAAGTTGACTCTATTTACGGTCTGCGAACACAAAAATGCGGGTAAGGAATTTTGTTAACCCGAGAGAAGGTGTTAGGCACCCCCGAGTTTCGTGGTTCTAGCACGGTCGCTTTGATCATACTTGGCTTATTAAATTGTTTAATTACTCATTTTAGAACCTATGTTCATTTACCTCTTATCGCTTTTAAATTAGAAAAATTATCTAGAAATGGGTCACGCGTATGCGTACCCATTTGTTTAGCGCGTCAAAACCATGTCACGCGAACATGTCCACAACTAATAACACTTTATTATTATTAAGAAAATTTTGGCTAAAGTTGCGCGAACGCATACTCCGGTTTTATTTTTAGAAATCGTAATCATGTCACGCGAACGTGTACACAATCACCATAGTAGATTAAGTGCACGCCTAATGCACCTTAACGATGTTCATTATTCTTCCTAAATTTTGAGATTACTGCAAGGTCATGAGATATGAATAATATAATGGAGGAAATGGATAAAATTAATTATATAAAAAGGATTTGGCCCAAAGGACTCTTAAAGGAATGCCCATCAGGCTACCAAAATGGCATTTTCAAGAATGAAACCTCGAATGACTTTCTTTTGTTGAAAACTGAAGACTAATAACTAAAGATGATTATCCAAAGAAATTATTAAACTATAGGGAAACATGAAACTCACTCAAACTCATGACAATGTAACGTTTTTAAAAAAGAAACAACAACAATAACGACCCAGTGAAATCCTACAAGTAGGGTTTAGGGAGGGTAATGTGTACGCAGACCTTACCCTTACTCCGAAGGAGTAGAAATGTTATTTCCGAACGACAAAATTAGCACTAGAGGAAGGGGTTGAACCTTCGACCTTGTGGTTAACAGCCACACGCTCTAACCAACTGATCTACTACAGCTGCTTCAACGTTTTTAAAGAAGAATAAAAAAATAAAGCAAAAGCAAATTTGAACCAAAAACTAATGAGAAGACTGTTCTGCAATACTTCAAAGGAGATTTAAGAAGTGATTTAGAAAGGTTATACTACCGGATACATTACTCATGAAAAATTCACCAAGTTACTAAGAAATTTTCAGCAAATTCACCAAGTTACGGGTACTTATAACGGTTATCAGACAGAAGACCATCTTGAAGTTAGCTTAGAGTCTAGGTTTAGGTATATTTTTTGTGTATTTTTTCAATTAGTCCCTAGGTTTTTTGTGTATTAGGTCCCTAGTTTTTTAATAAAGGTTTTTCTAGGTTACGGGAATATGGGTTTAGTCTTATTGGGCCTAAATTTAAAAGATTAGGGTAGGTCCATGTCTTGTTGGGTCTTATAATTGGGCTCCAAGACTCCAAAAATTATTATTCAAAACCATAGCTAAATTTCTTTAATATAAGATAACTATACTACATGATGCAAAAATAAATTCTAATTAATTAAACTAAACTATATTAAAATATGAAACTATTATATATTTTTGTGTTTTCAAGATTATGTAAAGATAAAAATAAGGTACTATTTTGTATATTTTTATTTAAATTTATTGAAGATACGTAAGCTAAAATATTTTTTATAATTTTCCATTTTTATGACGAAAATAAAGTAAAGAAGTCAAAAATAGTTGAAATAGCTATATTAAGCCTAAATTAAATATTTACATGCTAAAATATAAAAAATCTTGGGAAGGGTAAAAAATTACATGTCTACAGCAGCCCCTCTTTTATTGGAAACGCGAAGCGTTTTCGGACAAAGAACGACTAGACAGGTATTTTGACCCGACCCTTATTTAGGGAGACCAAAACTAAGAGAAAGGGGAATGTAACCGAGCCCTGGTATTTGAGCTGCCTACATATCCTTGTCTATAAAGGAATACGGACACGTGTAGTTCAGAGGTGAGTGAGATGATGGAGTATGCCGAGGTGGAGAGCCAGTCAAGGTGTCATTCCGTCGAGGTTCCAGTTTGCGGTCCTGTTATTACCTCAAAAATTGAAAGATGGAAAAGACTAGCTAAGCCTGTCAACTACGAGTTACAAGATTCCTATCTATAAGTCTTCTGAAGCTTGATCTTGAGTCTTGAATGGTTCTTCATGCAGACTTTGGATTTGAACCTTGACGCTTGCTAGCTGCAGGTGCTAGTTCATTCTTCTTCAGCCTTTTAGATCAAAATCGGACATATCGTGCTTGTGAGCATCTCACATCTTTCATCAACTTCTGCATTTGGATTCACTTCTTGACTTTCCTTTTTTATTCTGAATTGTGTCTAACTTCTGTTGATCACCTCGGACTTTTGACTCACATTCTTGCCGCGAGCTTCTTTTTTTGCTGACTTGAATTACGCCTGATTGCCAATACTCGACCTGTCTTCTTCGAAACTTGTTGTTTTCCCTTCGTTCTTCAGGTGGGCTCCTGATTACCAATACTTGCACTACTTTTCCTCAAAACTTGAACTACTCCCCTTCATTTTTCAAGTGGGATCCTGATTGCTGAACTCTTTTGAACCTTGTTGCTTCCCTTCGTTCTTCAGGTAGGCTCCTGATTACCGATGTTGGTGAGCTCCTGATTTCCGACACTTGAATTGCTTTGTTCTCCAGGTGGGCTCCTGATTACCGACACTTGAATTGCTTTGTTCTCCAGGTGAGCTCCTTATTACCGACACTTGAATTGCTTTGCTCTCCAGGTGGGCTCCTGATTACCAACACTTGAATTGCTTTGTTCTCCAGGTTGGCTCATGATTACCAATACTTTAATTACTTTGTTCTCCAGGTGGGCTCCTGATTACTAACACTTGAATTATGTTGTTCTCCATGTGGGCTCCTGATTACCAATACTTGTTCTCCCGGTGGGCTCCTGATTACCATTACTTGACTTTCTTTGTTCTCCATGTGGGCTCCTGATTACTAATACTTGATTTTCTTTGTTGTCCAGGTGGGGTCATGATTACCAACACTTGAATTGCTTTGTTCCCCAGGTGGGCTCCTGATTACCGACACTTGAATTGCTTTATTCTTCAGGTGGACTCCTGATTACCGATACTTGAATTATTTTTTCTCCAGGTAGGATCCTGATTACCAACACTGGATTTGCTTTGTTCTCCAGGTGGGCTCCTGATTACCGACACCTGAATTGCTTTATTCTCCAGGTGGGCTCCTGATTTCAACAAAATAGACAAAACAAAGAATATTTTATGCCCTAATTTTGTGGCTGGGCACATTTGTGAGTGTTAATTGAATCATGTTACCAAATATCACTAAGCATTTGAAAGTTTTATCCCATTATCCATGAGGGTCCTGAAAAGTCCTAGTTAAAAGATAGTTTTAAAGCTAAATTATATCTTCTAAAGGTATGACTTCTGCTAAGTCTTGTTATCTATGAAGGTTTTAAAACTACATCCCATTATCTAGGAGGGTCCTAAAAACTCCTAATTGAATCCTTTCTCAAGCGTGAAAACTTTGAAGCCAACTTATATTCCTTTGGGGTATATTTATGCTAGATTTTGCTACTCATGGTTGTTTTTGAATTTTAAACGAGGTCTCATTTTCTAGGGAGGTCCTGAGAATTTACGGTCAAACCTGTCTGGTGCTTGCTTTTCCTTACGGAGGGTTTCTCCGAAACAAACGAAATTTTCTTCCCCTGTTTCAATCAAAGAAAACTTGTGAATTTAAACTTAGTGGTTGGTTTGTGGCCTTGAAATTTGAGGGCGATTTCTCCTTCACTTCCTATGGTAACTTCGGTTTTAACTCGAAAGATCTTGCCTGTTTATTGACTGACCACTTTTATCTATCACATTTATCACATAAAATACCTCTTCTCCGTTCCGACCCAATACCCTCTATCTGTTGCACTGCTCATGAACTGACATTTACCAAACCTTTGTGTTTCACATGAATCCCAAAGCACGTCAATTGCCACCCACTCAGTGCGTATGCTATTATTTCTTAACTTAAACCACTGGCTTTGGCCTTGAGGTCTATTGCTCCTTCACTTTCCATGATAACTTTGATTTCCGCTTGGAAGACCCTACTTGTCATTAGTTAACCACTTTCTCTGTCAACCTCATCATAGAGAATGCCTTTGATCCGTTCACCCAACATCCTCTATCTGTTACATTATTTATGAATTGATATATACCAATGTCACGACCCTAGTTCACCGATCGTGAACATGTCGTGATGGCACCTAGTCCCCACGACCAGGTAAGCTAAATATTGCAGAAAAATGTAATAATTGCAGAAAATAGATTAAACCAAATTAAATAACTGGAAGAAAACGGTACTGGATGCCACTTGGCATGTACAACTCAACAAAACACAAGTCTAACGCTATTCCCAAATACCCGGAAACTCACGGGCAACACAGGCTATAGAAATGTACAGTATGGCTCCAAAACTCCAGAATATTCTAACAACCGATAGAGAGAAAACTAGATACTAAAGATAGAGTAAGAAGGAGACTCGTCGATCTGCGGACGTAGAAGAACTACCTCGATGTCTCCTTGGTCCTCCTGCCTCACTGATAGTGCGCCTGAGTATAATAATAATAATAATAATAATAATAATAATAATAATAATAATAATAATAATAATAATAATAATAATAATA